>CM034540.1:27075117-27150751 GCA_020002185.1 Paraescarpia echinospica
GTTGTCAATAACGAGCCAGAGCCAGTAATTGGAACATTACTTCAGTCCGCAATCAACAAATTCGGCAATATGTCCTTTGTATGCTGCGCAACAGTTGTGTAGTTGCCGGTAATTTACGGATATCTCACCGGTGTGCGTTCGACAGGCATTTCTCAGCTCGTTTCTCTCTGAAAAAGTAACAAAGCAATAACGTAAATTATACGATTATCATCACCAGGTAGTCTTCAATATTAACACTGGCGTAACGAGGAGGGGCGATGGGGAAAATGCCCCCAGCGTCACTTTTTTGGGGCAGCACTTTTGGGGATTATTTTTCTTAGACAAAATTTATATACGTGATATCTCACCTACAAAATAAACTCTGATTGGGCATGTCTTTTAATGTCGTAAAACTTTTAAAAAAACATTGCGAATAGTTATGTGACGTTTAAATATTTTAATACCCATCATGTTACAGAATTACTCTGTGTCGATAAAGATATTCACCCACTATAATCATACAGTAATTTTATTTATTATTCTTAACAACACACTAATCTGCGTGTTTTTCACTTATCAGAGAACGTTAAGAAAATTACCTGCATTCGTCCATATAACTTGTCTAGAAAGACAACATTATGCTCAAGATTATAGTAACTCTAAATAGTTTTTGTAAAGGACGAGACACACTGGCACTTTTCGTCCGACCAGATCAGACTATATCAAACCAGACTCCCTTTACTGCAGCGTAGACCCTGGGGTGTATCCACTAAGCCATACGCGAAGCCGGCGTGACGTCATAATCACGTAAACTTGAAATTTTCAACCTACGTCAATAGTAGTCGGTGTCGGTCTGACGTGGTTTTGTCTGGTCTGGTCGGGCGAAGCGTGCGAGTGTATCCCGGCCTTAAAGATAATCGTTATCGACAACAACTGTAATAGACACAGATATTTTGATGTTAGTGTCCGGTGCCTGTCTCTGACCGCCGTCCAAGCTTATGTTGGACATTACACTGTCCAGTGAGCACGAATATTGGCAGTACATGTAGCGTGTGTAGCCGGACCGACTCTGAGATACCGTACCGGCCCACGACGTCTCCAGCTATGAGAGACGCGTTGCTCCCGGCATCCAGCATCGTCTCGCGGTAACGTCATATCTGTTAAATCCCGTCTCCAGCGATATTTCTCTTGCATAACACTGTCCAGTTCTAATGCCATCGGCCATATAGACGTGTTTAAGTAACGCCAGACTGTTATCTACACACTTTTCTGTGGGCGTATACTATCCGTTACTGTTTATCATATAGGCCCACGTGACTTTTTGTACGGATAAGATGTAACGCTTCCGGATTATATGAAATGTGACGGTGTTGTTGGCTTTACTTGGACTGGCGTCGGAACGGGGTGAATATTGGGGGTGCTGAGGCTCTCCAAAAAACATTAAAAGGCACTGCGTCCTGAGATTCGCCACAAAACCCGCATTGAAGCTCTCCTAAAATCTTCAATTGAAACCCCCCCCCCTCCGAGGCTCACAAGAATATTCAGGCTCTAAATATTGGTGGACTAATCCTGTCTCCACCCCCACCTTGAATATTGAGGCATCTGAGCGCCTCCTTCCCCCGACGTAAGCACACGCATGTACACAAACGCACACACACTGCTGGAAAACATAGATGTCATATGTGTTTAACTGTCAACTATCCGTAATCACACGCTTGGTCTGTTCTGGTCTTGCACAACGTCATCTAGCGGCAACGACGAAGGGCCGCAGTAAATACGACCTGTGGAACGTACTCGCTGAAGACGTCAACGTCTTACCTCTTATTTACCTGCACGTATTAAACTGTGACCGACAGTAATCATTAACACCCGCGGGTTAATGAAAGCGATTATCGACGGACCACTAAGCGTCTAACTTCGGGTTGGTCGGGAATGTATTCAGGGTTACCATAAGATCACATTTCGGCGTAGTTGGCGTGCTGTTTCTGTCTTGGCAGACAATTTGCCACAGCTTCTATATTTAGACGGCGAGACAAGCCAGATAACGAACTGTATTGATCCAAAATTTCTCGACACTTTATCATACTGATATTTCACTAAAGTAATAGTTGACATGGTATGTACCTCTCAACACCGGTTTTATTGGATGTTTCAATAGGCTAGCAAACAACGCCTGTTTTGATTTTGGATGTTATTGATTGTCTCCATCGACAATGCAATAGTAACAACATTCTTTCACACATTACAGAGAGAGAGAGACAGACAGACAGACAGACAAACATACACAGACAGACAGACAGCCAGAGAACGAGGGAGAGGGGGTGGAGAGAGAAAGGGAGTGAGACAGAGAGAGACAGAGAGGGAGAGAGACAGAAAGACAGAAAAAGAGACAGAGACAGAGGCAGAGCGATATATATATATAGAGAGAGAGAGAGACCGACAGACAGAAAAAGAGAGACAGAGCGAGATAGAGAGGGGGAGAGGGATAGAGGGAGAGAGAGACAGACAGACAGAAAGAAAGGGAGAGAGAGGGAGAAAGAGACGGGGCGAGATAGAGAGAGATAGAGAGAGAGAGAGAGAGAGAGAGAGAGAGATGGAGGTATAGTCTAGGCAGATACGCTCAACATCTTGAAACATTTATTCAACATACCATCTGAAATTCATGTCACTACTGCGAAGACGCTCGCTCGTTCAAGCGTTTAGCGTCAACAGTTCCTGCTAACTGTGTTGATGTATTATGATTTCTTTTTGAATAATTTTGAGAAGGGTCAGTATTTTGTTTTGTGTTAATTAATAAAAGTATAGACCCTACGCATGTCAGTAATTATTAAATTATTATGATTTCATTCCATTTACACCTACATAAGCGCTATATATTAACATAAACACACACATACGCACGCACGCTTGCAGACACGCACACAGACAACAGCACATCACACGCGTGCACACGTGCACACGCACACACGCACACAGTTAGACTTATAAAAAAAATTAAAGATCAAGATGTAGACCACATTGATAGGACAATGAAGATATATCCAATGACATGCAATATTAACTTGTTTTTATGTTCAGTATTTTAACGGCAGAAAAACTGAATATTTATCCGGAGCCACACGATTTGCCAACTAAACAAACCCTGGCCTATTACTGAATGTGGTCTGTCTTTTGATGTTCTTGGTTCGTTCCTAGACCCGGGAGATTTGTCTTAACTGACGGTGGCAACCACATTTATGTTGTGGCCGGCCACCATGAGTTCTAATCACACGCTACTGTTCTCAGAATACGAAACTAAACCGCCGGTGTCAGCTAGCTCCGAGAGCCGTCACTGCCATGGCAACCCTTCGAAGGTAAGTTCGTACGTAACACAGTATGTCGGTATCCAACCCTTACGGCGCTCAAAGCGTTTACAATTTCACCACCTGCAGGATCTGTCCATCCGAAGACTATCTCGCCTTCTCTGTGAAGTTTGCTAAACTATATCGGTGGGTAGGTACATATATTATATGTTGCCCAATATATATTTATACAGCTGGAAGAACTAAGTGTCCAATAGTGGTAATACTGTTGTGCAATACGAGCTATAGTTAGTTCCTACCTTTTTTATAAAACAGACTTATTTTTACTTGTTAGAAATCGACACACGTATCATCATCATCTTGTCTTTCCGAGGAAGCACTTGCATATCCTTACATCTCCACTCACGGCTCGACGCAAAGAAGCCTTTCTGACGTTAATCTTGGTAGGCGGCATCGAATTTATCCGTAGTCATTTTTCAATGAATGTTAAGTATGGTGCGTGTTTTTATGAAGCTATCTTCGATCTCCTACTGTCAACTGACGCCATGCTCACCCACACGTATGTGACAACCTTATTAGTCCCTAAACAATCATATCTCGTCTCATTCCCATCATCTTTAAGTAATCCGTTATTAATACCAAGCTTCTTTTAAACCTCCGATTCTTCAGCATTAAATGTGCCTCCTCGGTTCCGTTTTCGTCCGTCACATCTCAAAATCATTTTGCGAAACAGGAAACCTACCTAGTATCCACTACGACACGTTTGTTCGTTTGTGCAACTTTTGTATGAAGTTTTAGTAAATTATTATACAATCTATCAGCTTATTTACAAACACCATGTCACCAACAAATTGAGTGGGTTGAAGTGTCAATGTCGGCCCGCCAATTGGCTTTGGTCAATTTCAAGATCATGTAACGGCCAAAGTAAATTAGTTTGACCATTTAAACAAATGCATGCTTTTTGTTTTATTAAACCGAATGCGGATATTATCAAGCTATTCACACGTTACATACTTGCCAATGAAAGAACCGAATTCGCGACGGGCCAAACCAGTTGAGGAAGCCGTTTTAATTATTACTAACTTTTAACGACAAGTTAGGCAGTGCCAAAACACAATTTGTTTGGCTCGCTGTTTTGGATTGGGACGTAGCTGGCGTATGGCACTTTGGGAGTGTTCCCTTGGTAGTCTTTACACTTTAGTACCATTGGTTTGGCTGCAGTGTAAATCAGAATCGTGGATAGTGGGAACACACTTTGGCTGATGTGTCCAATTTACCCGTCTTTCCCCCGATTCCCCAGAGTGGGACGTGTAATACAGACGAAGAAACAAAAAAAGCGGTTACGCGAAAAAGGTGCGCGTGAAACGATACACGAAACGGTTAGCTTGGGGATTTGTTGGGAGCACAAATAGCAGACGACGCCTAGTCGTGCCAACGGAAGCCATCAGCGACGAACGCGCGGCGCCGGGGCTGAATGATTCGCCTCTAATTCGTTTAGGCGGCTTGGGAGAATGTTCCAACGCGACGGCAACTGACTTCCCCGTACTGCCATTAACTCTGACAGCTTGATTACCGAATGCCGAGGGCACCCACACGAAAACGCACCCCGTGGAATTGCGGTAGTGTCTCGCGCATCTGACCCAAGTCCCGGCGGCCGGGGTTGCAACAGCAAAACGTTACCGGGTCTGTAAATCGCTCGAGCCGGGGATTACAGAGGATCTCTCCGTACACGTATGACGAGCATGTCGCGCAACCGCAAAGACCATATAAGCGTCAGCCAAGCGCATGAGGACATTTATGGCAACCGTCAACGCCTTGCTAAACCTCCATTGCTGTATTGGTTAGACGTGGGATTATATTATAAGACACCCTCCATTGCTGTATTGGTTAGACGTGGGATTATATCATAAGACATCCCTCCATTGCTGTATTGGTTAGACGTGAGATTATATCATAAGACATCCCTCCATTGTTGTATTGGTTAGACGTGGGATTATATCATAAAACATCCCTCCATTGCTGTATTGGTTAGACGTGGGATTATATCATAAGACATCCCGGTGAAATATGCGTGGTGAGACAAGATCTAGGCCACGTCATTTTAAAGAAATGGTCTATTATGTGTGTCCATTATCTAAGTTAACATTGAAATACATCCAACTGTATAAAACGATCATGCCATGATATTGTAAGTTTTTAAAACGAAGAAGAGAATGGAAATATCGGGGAATATGGACTAGGCGAGAGAAATGGGAGAGGGGATAGACTTGTTGAGTTTATCATAGAGAATGAACTGATGATCACTAATACTTTCTTCAAACAACATCAAAGAAGATTGTACACTTGGACAACACCAGATGGTTGGAATAGAAATCAAATCGACTTTATACTGATACCAAAACGATGGAGGACGTCTGTGTTCAATGCAAAAACAATACCAGGAGCCGATTGTGGCTCTGACCATGAATTGCTAAGCGCCAAGATTGCGATAAAATTAAGAATGATGAAGAGAGGGAAAGAGATAGTGAGGTATGACCAGAGGAGTTGGCAGTAGAAATTAGGAACATCATTATGGAATCAGCTGACAAACATGCACTTCACTAAAAAGAGGAGGCAAAAACAACCATGAATAAGCAAAGACACAATGCAGATGATTGACGAAAGGAAAGAGGAACAAAGAAATTAGTGAGAATTATCATGAGAAATACAGAGAGAAGTGCAAGATGATTAAACGAATATGTAAGGAAGACAAGCAGAACTATTTAGAGAAGAAATGTGAAAAGATAGAACTATGTATGAGTAGGAACGATAGTCGCAGTATGTTCGAGGAAATCAAGTCTATGACACAGTCTTTCAAACCTAGACTTGGCGTTATTAAAGATGAAACGGGAATGATTCTGACAGAAAGCGATGATATACTTGAAAGATGGAAGCAATATTGTGAAAGCATGTTTAAGAAAGAAGAAACAGAAGAGGTAGATATGGATGAAGGCAGAGAGAGGACAGAACCAGAAGATGAACTTGAGCCTTTGCGTTCAGAGGTGGAGTGGGCAATAAAAAGTCTAAAAGAGGGAAAATCACCTGGCACTGATAACATCACTGCAGAGCTAATAAGAGCAAATGGCGAAGCAGGTGTGGATATCTATCACACATTATGCAAGAAAATATGGAAAAGTGGAACATGGCCCATGGACTGGAAACGAGCCATCCTTATACCAATACCAAAAAAAGTGACATACAAGAATGCTCAAACCACAGGACTACATTCCTCATCAGCCATGCGAGCAAAATTATGCTAAAAATCATAATGAAGAGAATCACAACAACATTAGAATGTGAAGTCAACAGAACACAAGCTGGTTTCCTGATTGGAAGAGGAACAAGAGATCACATTTTCAACCTGAAGATGTTAATTCAAAAATGCAGAGAATTAAACCATGACCTTAGCATCTGTTTCATAGATTATTCAAAAGCTTTTGATAATGTTAGTCATCAACAACTCGGGAAAACCTTGATACACATGGGATTTGACCAGAAAATTACATCACTTATCCAAAATTTATATGTTGGACAGCAGTCTGCAGTGAGATTAGAGTGTGGTACCACATATTGGTTCCCAGTCGGCAAGGGAGTGAGACAGGGGTGCATTTTGTCCCCCCACCTATTCAGTCTACACACAGAGAATATCATGAGAGAAGTCAAGACTGACACGAGAAGCAAGTATTTTAATGGACTGGAAGTGAATGGACAGGAGATATATGAATTGAGATACGCCGATGACACAACTTTAATATCCGATACAAAGGAAGGATTGGATAAACTGATAACTACTGTTAAAGAGCACAGCGAGATGAAAGGATTGAAACTAAATGTAAAGAAGACTAAGATTATGGATGTGAAGGGATGTCGAGAACCATCAGAAGTCACAGTAGATGGCGAGGAAATTGAACGAGTGGAACGTTTTGAATATCTGGGGTCACTGATAGAAGCGGATGGAGATGGGATGAAAGATATCAAGCGGAGGTTGGCAATGGCGAGTAAAAAATTGACGGAGACGAAGAAACTGTGGAAAGCAACGAACAAAGATATGAAACTACGAATTATCCGAGTCTGCATATTTCCAACGGCTATGTATGGATGCGAAACCTGGACTCTTAACAAGAACATTACTAAACGTATAAATGCATTTGAAAACAAGTGTTATAGAAAGATATCACGAGTTTCGTGGACTGAACGTAGAACTAACGAATCCATCGCAGATGAGCTTGGTGTTATACCCGAGACTTTATTGAACTTTGTAAAGAAACATAAACTAAGTTATTTCGGCCATGTGAAACGGCATCAATCTCTAGAGAGACTAATAATGGAAGGAAAAGTGGAAGGCAGCAGAAGCAGAGGAAGACCTAGGAGACAATAGGAGAAGGACATAGAGGAATGGTTGGGAGCAGACGTCTGGCGAGTGGGGAGACTGGCAAACGAGCGTTTAGAGAATGTCTTAACAATCGTGGCATCGAAATTCAAGGAAAAATAAAGGAAACGGATGAATTCTTACAATTACCAACTTCCCGTAATACCAACAATTAACCATACGGAAATAATGTCCAAATAATAATAACTTTATTTGTCCACAAAGAGGAAATACAAAAACGAGGCATCCTCATATTTACAGTTACACAATACTTTACAATGGTTGGGTTTGCTTATCCATTTCCGGACGTTGCAGCCTTGATGGATTGTCTATAGACAGTTCATCAAGGCTGTAACGTCCGGAAATGGATAAGCAAACACAACCATTGTAAAGTATTGTGTAACTGTAAATATGAGGATGCCTCGTTTTTGTATTTCCTCTTTGTGGACAAATAAAGTTATTATCATTTTGACATTATTTCCGTATGGTTAATTGTTGGTATTACGGGAAGTTGGTAATTGTAAGAATTCATCCGTTTCCTTTATTTTTCCTTGAATTTCGATGCCACGATTGTTAAGACATTCTCTAAACGCGCACGCACACATGCGTACACACACACACGTAAATAAAACAAATATAATGTGGGCAACGCGTCTCAACTCAATAATACAATTGCCTGTGCTACATAACTTGCGTCGGGGATGTTCCGATGGGAATAAGTCTAGACACTCTATGTCTTTTTGATAACATGTTATGATGTATGTCTTCCAAAAGCGCGGTGGCGTTGTTGACGGATTACAGGGGATATGGTAAACCGCATCAACTGTCTTTGACGAGGCGACGTTGCAGGCAATTAGCCGACGCAATAATATTCATTATTAACGAATGCAGAAACACACAGTCGAGACTTCTGGGATCAAATGTAATGGTTCTCAGCACGCCTTTACATGGAGTCGCCGTAATGTATAGTAGGACACGTTGATAGTAGAACTAATTTACGCCAATGCCATTGCACAACGCCCACTACGCTAACGTGACACACGCCACCGGAGATACGGCGTAATTAACCGGCGTGATGACGCCAGCGGGTTCTAGAGAGTGGCTTTTGACATTCCTAGTTAATCATCTATAAGGTGTTCGATCGTCCGAAGCGGGGGTTCGTTTCGCGTATTTATCACTAATATAAACTAATCTGCGCACGCTGGCAAAATCAGTAGACTGCCGCATGATGTCCACAATAAAACCGTCTCGGTTATAATACGCACAGCTTGACGCAGAACCGAAGTAGGCAGTCACATCTAGGCCCTACGTCAAAAGATAAAGCAGATTTACTGCCAATATGGATTGTAAATTAAGATATTTAAAAGAAAATCTCACCGAATGATCATTGCAGATAACTTTTACATACAAGGGTGTCATAAACAGAAGTTCACATAATTATAAAGACCAGAAAACAGTAAACATATCGCATGGAAACCCACGGATCGATGGATCATTTTTTAAATGGCGACTTTTTTATCGCCGTTCGTTATTTTTATTGCGTTATCTGTACATTGGTCAAATCTGACAGCGACTCAACATAGCGTCACGTCGCAAGTAATGTACACAACCTTTCCAATCAACTAATTATACCACTGCATCAACAGCCGAGACATGTGACGAAGAAGAATTATGTTGTCGTTACAATATCCGAGTAATTATTTCAAGCAGACACTAATTGGCATGTACGAAGTCGGCTGTTAGTTTCACACAAAATCTGTCTACTTAGAGCGAAGTCGTTTTTATTGAATGCAACGTTTCTTTTGAATTAATTATTTTTGACTTTATTCCTTTTACTCTTGGCATACTTTGCGTAAATCTTGTGTTTCATTTCGATACCATGGCAACATAATAGAACTGTACATTGAGTGTATTTCAATATCCAATTTCTTAAATAATGTCTTATGTAACCCATTTATCAAATTATTGTATTACATTGCTAATTATATCTACATGCTCCATTGTGATCGTGTGTAGTAATAAAGTTGTTCTTCAGAAAGAACTTTAGTTTTACTCAACCAGTTTTAAAATAAGTTTATTTTATTTTGATCTGAATAGAATAAAGGTAGTTACGTCAGCACTTATTACATGTTGCAGTCGTCTCCCAGATTGTATGTGACTCGGCGTCATAGTCATTGACGCTCGCTAACCGAGGATGACAATGAATAATATCAATGCCAATTTGCCTAACTGCAGATATGTCGAACTGCAGTATCAAAGGAAAGCTGGCATCGATTTTAGCTAATTGCATGCAACGGTCAGTCGAACTTTCTGTCTTTGGCGAACGCGACGACCTTCACCTTAATTGGTGCATGGGCATTGGGCATGCGTTCATTTGGGGGACGTGACTTCACTTCCGTCTGCTGTGTAGGTTACGTTCTGGCCGGATGTGTGCGTGCGCGAGCGCGTGCGCATGTGAGTGTGTGTGAGTGCGTGCGTATGTGCATGTATGTATGTGTGCGTGTGTAATGTGTGCATGTGTCTGTTCTAACTCCACGCATGAGCAAGAGTTCAACGACATTATTATTTGTCACTATTTTATGCGAGGCGCGGTCGGACTCTCAATCGAGTGAACTCGGTTTTCATATTCTCTGCTGCCGTTTCGAACCTTGGGCAAGTTCGTTCACTTCTTGTTGTTTACTGGGCTACATGAATGAGTATCTGGTTATAGAAAGTAGTAGATATTAGTGTACGAATAGTCTTCGCGCAATAACAACAGCGTAGCGTAATTCTTCCAAGAGAAGTCGAAATGGCGTTAGTAGTAATTGAGTGATCACTCAATTACTACTAATTGTCAGGATCACTCAGTTACTACTGGCGTTCGATTAAACATGGCTGACAGGGGATGAAAACTAAAGGTCGTTGAACAGTCTGAAGGACTGAATACCGTGCTATATATATATATATATATATATATATATATAATTACCGTTTACTGTTAAACGTGATTCCTCTTTTATTAAAGCAAAGAAACAACGGGAACGGAAGAAACAGACAATTAAATACATTAAAAAGAGGAACAGCCACGACTGAAGAAATATACAGAAAAGGAAACGTTCCCGTACAACAACGAGATATTGGCAGGGAGTGATTTGTTAACGGAAGTAGTGGAATTATGAGTTATGCATGTGAATCAACCTGATGTCTGCCATCTGACGGACTCAGTAAACGATGCATTATTCATAAATCCTTCCTACGTGCACCGCACGATTGCGCTCTACATGCGAATTGTGCACAAACAAAGCCGTGATTTCTCCTAACTGCCTATTTCAGCAATGACGGCGCCATTACGGCGACGAGATGACTCTGCCAGTGCCCATCAGCAACCGCCGAAAATTGCAGAGCAGTGTTTGACGGAGAAACAGAGAACGCCATCAGAAAACCAATTAATGACGGCAGATTCCGTATACATAATACACATCCGTCAAAGCGTTCAGCACTAGCGGCGTAAATTAGATCTTCTCTACGCGGCGCAGCGTTGTTCCTGGAATCAGTTCGTATCTACGCGTCGATTCACTTGCTCTCCAATTAGACACATGTCAGACGACCGGGCCTTCTTTGAGTCTCAACGTTGATACGTTGTCAATTTACGTGCAAAAACTACTGTTAACCGGCATCGAAAAAGTTGTGCGATCGAGACTCGTTACGCGGATTCATTGAAATATTGCGCGTCGTTGTTCTCGTGTTAAATGTTGCATCTCGCTGAAGACATATTGGCAGTGATGCGAAACGTTTAAGATTATTCATTATGCAACCGAATCGATTCGTTCTTTCAGACGCACTGAAAGGAAATCAGTCAACACGTTTGCGGAGCGTGATTAATATCAATCACACAATACGGGAGCAAATTCGATTCATTATTAATGTAGCGTGCCAATTCCAAAATACAATCCAAAGACTAGTCAATCTCTTCAACGTTTTCTGCATATATTGCATATTTAATGGCGTATGTAACTCTAATGTGATTATTTATAGGTTAAAACTATAAAAACAATATATATTGTAGTATTCAAGCGTTATAGCATATTCAACCGAACAAACACATTTAGCTCACGCTGTTACGTCACTGCTCGTCATTCAAGTGCGAATTAAGATAGTTTGTCTTCAAGTGAACTTCATTTTGCCGATACACGAGAGTTGGGGCGTCTGACAAAGCGGCGTTATGTCCCATCATGCAGCGCTTTCATTCTCCATCCGGTCGGATTCTCCCCGTCATGAAGTATTGACATACAGCCCTTCACTTGCAGGGGCAGTTTTCATGAAGCATACTTAAAGTTACGCAATTACTTAGCGTTACGTGTTTGCCTAAACTCCTATGCTCGCTTATATTAAAAAATCACATCATTTACTAAGACAATCATCTTAGCGCTAAGAATGTTCTTAGCCGCTTTATGAAACCGGCCCCTGGTGTTTATGGAAATTTAATTTCAACTTTCGCTGGGCGAAAACTCCCTCAGTAACAGTCTCAATTGGCATAACTGTAACAGGTCTACTGTGTCCATAAAATGTGAGTTTACTGATATGATAAAAGGCACATAGGCACACTTTCCAAGAGCAAGAGCAAAAACAACAAATTTTCCATAAAAGTAAAAATAATTTACTACAGGTACTCCAAAGGGGCATTTTGGAAGGCGAAGTAGGGCAGAAGATAAGATTTTCCCTTTTAAGAAGGCACAAGATTCGATAAAAAAAGGGGATGTTTGCGGGTAAAGTACAAATTGGGTACTTTCGGTGATAAGAGTGTTCCACGAAAAGGGTAATATTGCCTTACTTTACTTAACGGCCGAAATATGTGATTAACGTCAGATAGAGGTTGAGTTAGGAACAGAGGATGGAATGAAGTGAGAGACGGAGGGAGGTATGGATGGATGGATGGATGGATGGATGGATGGATGGGTGGGTGGGTGGGTGAGTGGATGGATGGATGGGTGGACAGATGGATGGATGGATGCATGCATGCATGGATGCATGGCTGTATGGATGCACGGATGGGTGTATGTATGTATGTATGGATGGATGGATGGATGGATGAATGGATGGATGGATGGATGGATGGATGGAGGGCGGAACTGAGGGAGGGACGGAGAAAGGGAGGGAGGGAGGGAGGGAAGGAGGGAGGAAGAGAAGAACGGACGGACGGACGGAGGGGGAGGGAGGGATGGAGGAGGGAGGGAGGGAGGGAGGAAGGGGGAATGGAGGGAGGGAGGGAAGAAGGGAGGAAGGGGGGAAAGGAGGAAGGGGGAGGGAAGGAGGGAGGGAGGGAGGAAGGGAGGAAGGGAGGGAGGACAGACAACGACAGACACAGAGCGAATGGAGATCGACACTGATATCCCGAGAGAAGACGTAAAGAAAGCTGAGAGCAGGTGCGTACTGTGAAAACTGCAACAAAAATAGTTTTATCACACGGTTTACATCCAAACATAGATTTATTAATAGAGAACTCTACACGTGTTGGTGACACACTAAACAGTAAGACGCCAGATGCCAATGGAAAGCCACAAATTAGCACGCTTCAAACGCACATTCGTCAGCATCTTGATAGATTGGGCTTTGCGTTGACCGTTAACTATCCCCCGCCTTATGCCTGGGGTGTTTCCTGATTGCACATAAACGCCAAAGCTTTCAAATCACAGTAATACGTCACATCGACTGCAAATCTACATATAGGCAGTCCTTGGTGCATGGAAAAGCGAGACGTCTTCGCTGTGAGATCCGGGTGGGTTTAATCCGACCACGCCTGAAGAGCCAGACGACTGTTAGTTCCATGTCCGTCTAAACACACGCACCCAATAAGAAGATCCGGGCAATGGTAACGTCACGAACCATCGTGCTGGTCGGCGTTGGGACTGATTTGAGTCGCAGTCAAGTCGTCTATTTGCTTGATGTGGAATTCAAAGAGGAGCCTTAATACTCGACGTGGACTTGGAGGTGATTGACTGGAGACTTGACTGGTCTTGAACGTGTCTCGAATTATGTCCTTTGCTCAAGTGGAACCAGCACCACAGCCGTCTCCTCTCTCATAGTGATTATACAACGAACAATGCCTGTCCAGAACCACTATCTGAACTAAGTATTCTCGAACAGTGATCATATATGATCCCAATTAATCGCAATCGTAACGCATACTATGGTTAGTAAAATTGACGTTTTATCGTTGATACCATACAGCCTGTATTTCATTATTTTATGAAGCGGAACAATCGTGTTTTAAAGCGGGACTTAACACTACTGAGTTGTGATTCGAACGGTGAAGCCCAGTGAATAAAGAATTGACTTGACTTTAAATAGATTATTCGTGATTTGACTTGGAGTTGGGGAGCATTGACTGATAGTTGACTTGACTTGCCGCCAATTCTGCGAACTTCCCGTGAATGTGGGTCGAAGTATGTTCATGGGCAGATGCAACACGCCTGCAATGGCTGTAAAACGATGGGCAGGTGCAACACGCCTGCAATGGCTGTAAAACGATGGGCAGGTGCAACACACTTGCGTGTGGCTGTAAAACGATGGACAGGTGCAACACGCCTGCAATGGCTGTAAAACGATGGGCAGGTGCAACACGCCTGCAGTGGCTGTAAAATGATGGGCAGGTGCAACACGCCTGCAGTGGCTGTAAAACTATGGGCAGGTGCAACACGCCTGCAGTAGCTGTAAAACGATGGGCAGGTGCAACACGCCTGCAATGGCTGTAAAACGATGGGCAGGTGCAACACGCCTGCAGTGGCTGTAAAATGATGGGCAGGTGCAACACGCCTGCAGTGGCTGTAAAACTATGGGCAGGTGCAACACGCCTGCAGTGGCTGTAAAACGATGGGCAGGTGCAACACGCCTGCAGTGGCTGTAAAACTATGGGCAGGTGCAACACGCCTGCAGTGGCTGTAAAACTATGGGCAGGTGCAACACGCCTGCAATGGCTGTAAAACGATGGGCAGGTGTAACACGCCTGCAGTGGCTGTAAAACGAATTACTATCATTCCTTTTAATCGTATGGTTTCACTTTTGTTGTTACGCTCTAGATATTTTGTATCCACCTACGAATCCACCGCTGCATGCTATAGGCTTACACATGAATTATATCGTTAACGATTCATTTCAATCCTCAAAGATATTAAGATAAATCGACGGATTTCGCTCTAACATCCAAAGTAGTTACATTGGCTGTTGAAAAAGGCTCGGATTCTCCCCTTTTTAAATTAATTCTGATAATGCTTAATTTAAATATCACTTGCTTAATTCCTTAAAACGAATGTTACGGATCACTGCAGCATTTCCAAGTAGTAACTCGAAATGCAATAATACCAAGTCCCTTTTTCTTTTGTACAATAAAAGGTCTTTCTATTTGGATTATTGCATCTTATAACATAAATGGAATGATTGATCGGAAGCTGTATACTTGGCACAATAAAGCACCTAAGCAATTGCACATATTTTTTTATCCGAGCACAACGAAATATGTTTTTACTTTTATTGATGTTTAGCCCGTAATCTGGGAGACATATTCCTAAGACTTACTGGGCAAGAAACTGAACACATGCGCGAGGTCATTCAAATCATCGACATAAGTAAGCAGATTTGTTTTAAATTTTAAACAAGGATTGATTAGGTCAAAAGAACATCGTCTGTCTTCTCGCCAGGGCAAAGAGGCTTGTGATCGTTGCTAATTGTGTAAAGACATTGGTTTTTCAGACATATTGTTGCGAGGTCATAGTAGCAAAATAGCGAAATAAGGCTTTCACGTGAAATAGTGGAAACGATCTTCTATCATCTCTGACGATGCTACCATCATGCATAGGTCAATATATTTGTGAATCAGTGTTGAGGACACCGGGTAATAGAACCACTTCTAATCAGAGTAATGGGATTCTATTAAACTTTCATTCCGAGTTAAACTAGCATTTTAACTGTTTTAAAAAGATGCACGCGCAACAAGCAAAGCGACATTTACTTACTTGATCATACTTGCTACCATATATGTTACTTTGGCATATCATAGACGGCGGAACGTGGTGAATATTGGAGGTTCCGAGTCTTCCCAAACCCCTTCAAATGCACCCCCATTAATTATAACCAAAAATTCCTGCTGCACCTGCCTTGTGGCTCACCAAAATATCCAACTGCATCCCTTACCACAATATTGGGAACTGAGCCTATTCCCAGCCTACCCACCAAATGTACTGAGGTTCCGATGCCTATGCATCTGATATGACAATGCTATTCGATGCATTATACTCTACGGTTTTACAAAATTACCGGTCGCCAAGTTCGCCCAACGAAAAAACGTGAAACAAAATGCATATGGAGTTCAGGAAAGTGATGTAGTTTATGGGCCAAGTTGATTTACTGTAAATTCAGAATGCAATTTCAATACAGCTGGAATAGGATATCATTCCTTCCGAGGCAATAGTGTCTACTAAATGATTTATTTTATTATCTGCGATTCCGTTAATAGCACTATGTTGGCCTCATAATTTCATCAATATTACAACATTTATTTTCTAATCACCATCTTGTCCGGACTGAACATAGGCAAATGCGAGAAGTGTTTTGTCCGTTGGCCGTAGTGTTTTATCTTTGTAAAAATGTAAAATTTCATAGTGTACAGCGCATAAAAAACATTGATACTTGTTTGAAATATGTCAATAAAAATAAAGAAACTAAGCCATGTAAGGATTCGTAATAAAACAATACATTGGCGACAGTTATATTAAAAAGGAAAATTGCCGTGGAGCATCAACGAAAGCTATAACGTAGAGAGAAACCATTGACCACACGACGAAAGGTGAACGCTCTAAGCAATGAGTCGGCTTTGCATTTGCAAACTGGTTAGCTCTGATCCGACATGTCCTTCATTTCCCTTTACGTTGAGCCTCGTCCAATACATCGCGAAGCTAATTTTACGGAACACTGATTGGGATCGAAGGTTGTCAACCAGCGCCAATGACGCCACGGGCACTCTGAGCCCCGCGTCAATGCCTGCGATAGGGACACGGTATGCTTTCGAGAAATTCCTTATTAGTTGTATGTCACGTAAACACATTTGATCTGAGACCAACGCCCTGTGATCGGGTCGGTGAATTAATTCAAAGACAGTTACAATTTGTCGCGACCGATGACGACGAAGGTCACAAGAGAGAAACTGAGAGAGAGAGGAGGGAGAGAGAGGGAGTAGAGAGAGAGAGAGAGAGCGAGAGAGAGAGCAAGAGAGAGAGAGACAGACAGACAGACTGACAGACAGACAAAGAGGGGAGAGACAGAGAAAGAGAGAAGGAGCGGAGGTAGGGAGGGAGGGAGAGAAAAGGAGGGCAGGAGGGAGCGAGAGAGCGAGGAGCAAGAGAGGGAGGGAGGGAGGGAGGGCGGGAGGGAGGGAGGGAGTGAGGGAGAGAGGAAGGGAGAGAGAGAGAGTCTTGGTAAATCCGAATAAACACGCCCTTCCGTAGGACACGATTCAAAACAACAAGACAAAATGTCGTTATTTTAATAAAAGACAACTGCTTTTCATGGAAATCACGGACAATTTCGAAGAAATGCTTTCCCGTGGGGAAGGAATCTGTTTTGTTTGAATTTACATATGTGATTAAATAACCCAATTGGTAACTTAATCAGACATCAACGTACAAACACCGTCCCAAGCACTTGGCATGATATGTGCGCAGAGGTAAATTAGTATTGATGCAGGTCATACGTCATAGGTGATGACGACCTTTATATTTTCGGCACGTTTCGAACGAATTCGTTACTGAGCACCTGTGCCCAAAGCACGTTCCCAAACCGATGTTTATATTGTTAATTGCTCGATAGTTCACATTAACCGAATGCATGTTCTATCCGTGACATGACCATCCAACCTAATTAGATCCAATTAATGGCACTACTTGGCTACGTCATTTCTTACTTTTGGGTCTTGGGGAAATCTACTGTTATCCAGCGTACTTTTTCTAAACATTTCGCGAATAATTGTTAGTGTTTTTATATATTCCATATGTACGTATGCGACGAGCGGATGCGGATGAGGATGTGGTATGTGGCCAAAAAACGAATGTTGAAATGAATAGGTGTGATTTCACATGTGCAGATGTGTTTTTTTTTTTTCGCGCGGATGCGGAAAATCGAGTCGCCCCGTGAAGCAATTCGATTGACAGCTTATTACGCTTGCCGCATCCGTAGGCCTAGATCACACATGAAATCTCAGCAGGATACATTAATTTCCTTTTTTTATATTTTAACGAGCATTACTTTTACCGACATGAATTCTGTCCTCTTGCGGGCTTGTTGTTGTCTGTGTCGTTTTCGTTTCATTTACTAATTATTAGTGATTCGTAGACATAAGCGCAGGAACGAAATTAATACTGGGTTGGCTGAACCGGAGCTTCAACACCATTCCGCCGTCGGATCATGACATCGGAAGACGTTGAATATTTTTCACGGCGACGTTCACAATTTTTGAAGCTCACCAGGTACCTCTAATCTCACCCACCTTGAAACTTCCCACAAACCTCACCTTCAGGCTCTCCAAAAACACCTTCAGGTTTACTAAAAAACAAAAATTGTACCAAAAAATGCACCCCTTCCCAAAACATTGTGGGAGTAATCCTATATCCAGCCCCCACCAAAAATATTGGGGGACTCAGCCCCCAAACCCCACCCCGGGATCTGGCACAAAATACAGCCCAATTCTTGTGAGTGCGCCGGTTAAGGTAAATGTCTGCTGTACGGCGAGTTGTGTCGGTACGTTTGGGAATTTTTTACAGCGCGTCCGCGTATCGTTCCGAGAATCGCCTTAACTGATTACAGAAAACAGCCTTTCGCTGCACAATTCGATTACTATTACGCCAACACATCCATGTAATCTGCAACCAAGTAGCAACACTCAATTACAGTAGGTCATGCTCAATGCACAATGAACACAGATTTAGTTGAAAAAGAAGTATTAGTTCCACGATGGAAGACGGCAAACAATATTGCTCAAGGCACAAAGGTTTAGTTGAACAAAGAAGTATTAGTCCCACGGTGAACGACATCAAGCAATGTCGTTCAAGACAGAAAGGTTTATTTGAACAAAGAAGTATTAATTCTACGATGGAAGAGGCCTGAAATGTCGCTCAAAGGACACAAAGGTTTAGTTAAACGAAGACGCATTAGTTCTACGATGGAAGACAACAAGCAATGTCGCTGAAGGCACAGACGTTTAGTTGAACAAAGAACTATTAGTTCTACGTTTCTCGAGGCACAGAGGTTTAGTTGAACAAAAAAGTAGAACTTCTACTACTTGTATGTCTCCCAATGAACAAGCAAACTAAATCACTCAAATGTTTCGATGTGTTTACTATGAACATCGTGAGATAATTTTTGATGAAATTGTTCAGGGTGGTAGCAAGTCGAATGCGGATGTGGATAATGACTGAATAAACTTTGTCATATCACAAAACTTCAGCGTGTCCAAATTTGTCTAGCAAGAGTAGTTACAAGATCTCCTCGTTTTTCGGGCTCTGGATCACTTTTGAAGTCTTTGCATTGGCTTCTTGTACGATATCGTATAATAGTTAAGCTCTGTACCATAATGACTTACCAGGCACTATCCAGTAAGCAACCGTCTTATTTGCATTCACAGCTTACTCCTGTAAGAAAACCTATCCAGCTTCGATCATCTAGTTCTGACCTACTTTTTGTTCCTAGAGTCAAACACTAACATTGGAACTAGAGCTTTTTCTGTTGCTGCACCAACTCTTTGGAATATGCTCCCTCTTAGTGTTAGACCATTTCAAAATATTAAAAAATCCCGTCGTCATTTAAAAACTTATCTTTACGACCTTGCATATCCACCGTAGCTCCCTAGCGCCTTGACCCATCTGTTGACAACTGGAATACTTCTTATGGATTTTGAAATTGACCAATCCTTTTATTTTGACGCGCCTCAGAGCTTGGTTTCCAAGGATTTAGGCGCAATATAAGTTATCTTATTATTATTATCAATGTACATTACTGAACAAAACTATTAATGTTTAACTAAAAACTTGAATTATTCGATGGAACTTTGTGTAACAATGGTTTTGTGAATTCATATATGTCAATAGGTCTATATCACTTTGATAAACGGAACATATTACTCTAGTTACAATTAAATAGGAGGCTATCTATTCAGGCAGAGACGCTTGCCAATAATATTATCAACTAAATGCATTGATCATTTGTTAGGAAAACACTTTTGAAGCCGTAATTAATTAAACAAATAGTTGTGTTGATACATCACATGTCTCTATATCAAATAATCATGCATAATACATGTATATTTGTATAGTAATTGTCACAGCTGTTGTCCTAGACAAGTCTACGTTTTGATATTTCTCGGAAAACCTCGCCATACACATTGATGCGTTGATTTTGGATATTGACATTCAGCAACCTCAAAACGATCTTCAACGTCATAAGATAAAATGAACAACATATATTTAGAATCAACATGTACTAGTGATTAAACATATAACTGGTTCCCAAAAATGAGCATGCGATTCTCACTTATTTACATATACGGCTTCTGACACTACAGTGAATTCAATCTCCGCTTATGCCGAGACGTGGACATAGGTCGGTGGTGTTTCCTCGTTTCGAGACGGCCTGATTACCGAGGACATATGTCGTTCAGATCGTAATGTTCAGCCGACTCAGTCCTAATAGGTTCGACCTCCAGCTGTAAATCGTACGTTCGGCCTGTGGCTACTGAACCACTTCTGCGATATATCCGCAGGTAAATGAACCGGCGTTCACTCGAACCTACGTCATCGTCCGGTATCACTAGTGATGTCGGCTAATGGTATGGAGCTCAAGGTAGCTTAGAGGTAATAGTACATTCGCCCGACGACAAGTCGCCTTTCACATGCGTCTTAAATAACATCTTCGTAAATGTGTCAGGGTACATTAGTGTTTCGTTTTCCCATCACATTTATGGTAAATTTGAAGCTTTTTATTATTATTTCTTACCATGTATATGTGGTAGATTGTAGGCCTAGTCAGGTAAATAACACATACAAATATATATAGTTTATAATAGCTACAAGGTGACCAAATTGCCATGTGGCAGTGGTCATTTGAGACGCTCTTAAATGTTTTGACCTTTGACTTAAAGAGGACAGCGTCGTAATCACTCGTGTCAGTTGACCGGTGTGGCCGAAGCATCGGCAGCTGGTCATCCACACACACTACGGGTTCTGATGGCGTGCAGGGGCGATACACATGTGCATACACCGACGTACAGAGGTGCCCATGTTTGTTAAAATGTTATGGCTGCGCCTGTGTGGCTGCGTCTTATAAGTGCTCCATGAGATTTTGATTTTGTAGGAGTTATAACTGTCTAACACCGCTACTATTTGACAGAGGAAATTGCAAGCACATTTGGATTGCTGTTCAACGGACGATTTTATACATATGCAGCATATCTGTGAGTTTTAAATGTTTTCATGAACTGTCATTTTACTTGATATGCTGTGCCAGTGATTACTCGTGCGTGACAACAATCGGCGACATTACCAACGAGCCTGCAGATCCAGTGTGCAGCTTTGCCGGCACGCTTCAGTGATTGTTACCCACTATGACCACGCCTGACCAAGCCTGCTACACATACACAGCTAGTCAGCTGTATCAACTGGCTCAAGGGGCACGTTACAATTCTTCGCGTTTAATGCCAGTGCTTGGAACATTTTACGTGAACTTGGCATTGCGTCAAGACGACCAACGAAGCGTGGATGCCGAGGTGGAAGTAATCAACTACCTATCTCCACAGTGATCGGTTTTCGACCACCCAGCAACTACGTGCGCACATCTTCACAAGTACATGACAACCTGATTTCCGTGACTCTTTCCCCAAATCCACTATGCTGTCCGACAACACAAGCCTCCTTATGCCTTATCAATTCAAGATCTGTTCGCAACAAAACGACCGACATTTTATACCACGTCTGTGCACACGATCTCGACGTTGTGGCCATTACCGAAACTTGGCTCTTTAACAAAGACCCCGACCTCCCGGTAACCAGGGCTCTCACACCACCTGGTTATAAACTAATTCACCATCCTAGATCCAGTCGTCGTGGTGGCGGCATTACGATACTGCATAAAGATTCGATCAAAACAACAGCAGTGAAAACTTTCAACAACATTCGGTCCTTCGAAGCGATGAGCGCGAAATTAACATCACACGGAAAAAGTATAATCTTGCTTGTTGTTTATCGCCCACCACCAACTAAGAAGAATGGATCATCGGTTGTCGATTTCTTCAATGACTTCGCAGATATTCTCGACACGTATGCGACACTACCTGATGAACTTGTTATAGTTGGCGACTTTAATTTTCACTTTGACGTTAACACTGACGTTCACGTGAAACGTTTCCGTGACATGTTGCACTGCCATGACATGACGCAGTATGTCCAACAACCAACGCATCAAGAAGGCCACATTTTAGACCTTGTGATAGCCCGTACTAACTCCTGTGTGGCTGATACGGTGGTCGCCGAGCTTATTTCTGATCACCACGCTGTGCACTGCCGTCTTGCAATGCGCAAGCCTCCATTTCGGAGAGAAAAGAAGACTTACCGCAAGATAAAGGCGATCAATCTCACATCGTTCTCGTCGGATATTGTGAACTCCACATTACATACAAACTGTGAACAATCATTAGATGACATTGTAGCTCAATACAACATTGTCCTGAGCGAGCTACTTGAAAAACACGCACCACTTAAAACGAAATGGCTCACCATCCGACCTGATGCGCCGTGGGTCGATGACGACATTCTATCAACCAGGAAGGAGAGGCGCCGGAAGGAGCGAAGATGGAGATTATCCAGGTTAACCATCGACAAAGAAATCTTCATCAACCAGAGAGAACGAGTGAAGAAGATGTTGTACACTGCTAGAGCCACATTTTATACCAACAAAATCAACGAACAGGCTGGCAACCCCAAAACTCTGTATCGGATAGTTGGTTCTCTGCTGCATACAAAAGACTTGCCAACAGCACTGCCCGATAACCGCCCCGGACAATTGCTTGACAACTTCAGCAACTATTTCACGGACAAAATTGACATTATCAGGCGCGATCTTGATACCCACAACAAACACACATTGCTGCGTCCGGACGAGCCCTGTGTTGTCCTGTCACAACTATCATCGTTCCTGCCGACCACGACACAGGAGATCACCAAATTGGTCGGCAAGTCGGCTTGTAAATCGTGTAAGTTGGATCCGATTCCGACTAATCTGCTGAAGGCCAACATATCCACTTTGGCACCAGTCATCACCGACATTGTGAACTTATCTATTACGACAGGAGTCTTTCCTTCTGCCTTTAAAAAGGCTGTCGTAACTCCTCTTTTGAAGAAAGCAACACTGAACCCAAATGACCTAAAGAACTATCGTCCAGTGTCGAACTTGTCATTTGTGTCAAAAATTGCAGAGAAGGTCGTTGCCGCCCGTTTCTCCAAAGACCTATCTGACAACGAACTCTATGAGCAAATGCAATCTGCTTATCGTCCGCACCACAGCACTGAGACTGCATTGCTGAGAGTATGCAACGATCTGCTTTGTATACTGGATGAGCGCAAGGCTGCCATACTTGTGCTACTAGATCTCTCAGCAGCATTCGACACGATCGACCACGGGATCATGTTATCACGCCTCAGAGATCGTTTTGGAGTAACTGGAACATCTCTTGCATGGTTTGAATCATATTTGGCCAACCGAAGTCAGAGTATTCAAGTGCACGGAAGAGAATCAGCGGAAAGTCCAGTGATGTACGGAGTCCCGCAAGGTTCCGTTCTCGGCCCGCTCATGTTCATTTGTTACACGGCACCACTCGGAGATATCGCACGTCAGCATGGAATCAACATGCATCTATATGCTGATGATACCCAACTCTACATCGCCTTCAGTCCTCTCTCAGAGGAAGACACAACCCAAGCTGTGAAGCGCATACAAGCATGTGTCACTGAAATACAAGCTTGGATGCGCATTAATAAACTCAAACTCAATGCTGACAAAACAGAGGCTATTGTGATATGTTCGCCGCACATCAAGAGCAAACTTTCTATGCCGCACATAGAAGTTGCCAATAACATCGTGCCTATTTCCACTGTGGCCAGGAACATTGGTGTTTTCTTCGATGATGCCCTAAACATGAACAACCATGTACACTACATGTGTCGTGTAGCATATTTCCATCTACACAGTATTGGAAGAATTCGAAATCTTCTAGATAGGAAAACGACAGAGATGATGGTGCATACTTACGTGACGTCTCGTCTTGACAATGGAAATGGCCTGCTTTACGGGATTTCTGACCATCTCCTCACCAGACTCCAGAGAGTGCAAAATGCTGCAGCCCGTCTCATAACCAAAACTAAGAAGCACGACCACATCACTCCTGCTCTAATTGCGCTTCATTGGTTGCCGATTAAACAGCGCATCGAGTACAAACTACTCCTGCTTACGTTCCGCAGTTTGCATGGCATGTGTGCGTCGTACCTAGCGGACCTGCTAACTCGACACCAGCCCACTCGCACGTTACGCTCCGCCGACGCTCACTGCTCGAGGTCCCGCGCAGCAAGCTTTGTACTTAAGGCGACAAAGCTTTTTCACGCGCCGCGCCACGCCTCTGGAACAATCTGCCCCTTGCCATGCGTGCTACAAACTGCCTCATCGTGTTCAAGAAGCAACTAAAGACACTTCTTTTTAAACGTGCTTTTTCTCTTTAAATTATATGTGTGGACAGTGGCGAACTCCGGACTTTTCAATATCTACCTTTAACTATTATTATTATTACTCTCTCTTAATTTGTCGTTTTAATTAGTATTAGTATTATTACTATCCGCATCTATTTACTATTGATATGTATATGTATGTATATGTTAATGCTTTTATTTATTTATTTTATTTATATATTTTTATTTTATTTTATAATCTTAATAGCTACATGCCATGTTTTTAGGATTGTAATGCGCCTCTGAATGGTAGTAACTGCCAGATTTATGGCGCAGAGAAATGCAGTAAATTATTATTATTATACGGTGTCTACTTCCGCCATCCAAAGAAATTTTATTTAATTATTCTCACTGTTATTTAATTATTCTCACTGTTACAACTACATTCTCTCCTCATTGTTATGTCCCAACAGGTTTACTCTTTCATCCCGCAGCGTTTCATCCATACAGCGTTATAAAATATTGCATTTTAGGGCACATTCCAAACAGCGCTTGGGTTTTTCGGCCCGCACCGCACTGAACCGCCAGTTTCACATGCACAACGGTGGCAGCGGACGATACCGTAGCGCTATTTACTCCACTAAAAGTACCATAAAACGTACTATTTGACTTGATGCGATCTGTCCGTATTTTGTTTTTAACTATTGTTAAATCTGGTTAGATTGTGCGAAAGTAATGTGTTAGGTATATTGTTGTAATTCCGGTAAAAATGCAGAATAAAAGTACTGCTGCTGCGCAGATTCAATAAACTGGGACAAGTAGAACGAAAGGTCTGCTAGCTACGCCGATGGTTTTCCTATATTCTTCAATTTTAATTAGCAAAATCTAGATTAAAAATGTTAATTTGATACTATGCACTCGTAATCCACAGCGCCACCTGGCGAATGTAACGACTACTTGCAACCACAAACCGCTAAAGTCGTCGACAACCCTTTTCGCACGACAGGGATAGATGTAAGATCCAGAAAACGCTTGAGGGTGCATGTCCATCTCTTTTTACTGTCAAGGGGTGCTTCAGGGGGTGTTGTAATTGGTTCTTTAAATGGGTTTGCTGAGCTCTCTCGTTGATAAAAGCCTAGATCCGCCTCTGGTTCGGTACATTTCGCAGAATTGTTGACACGAATTTCTCCCCAACCCTATTATTTTGTTCAAAACACTAATGACGAGACTAGTTACTATAATGAATAGGCATGAAACTAGTTACTATAATGAATAGGCATGAAACTAGCGTCAGTTGGTTGTAATCAATGTTTTAACCATGTCAGAATATTCTTAGCGTAGACTACACTTGGCACGTTCTGTTAGGCCTAGGCTTACGTAACTATACTGTATACTAAACAACTGTTCTCCGGGTCCTGTTATAACCACACCAACGGCACCTTTCGCCGTAACATAAATCACACGCGTATGTCGGTTTCCACCTGCGTTGAGCTGCGTACATTTGAGTTGATGCATGGGCTGTCGGAACGCGTGACAGCTGCTGCTGAGAACGACCTGAGTTATGAGGATTGACTTAATATATTCGACACATCTCATGGCGTTCCGGACTTAGTAAGTACGGGCACGTGCATTGTAGGTAGTGACACTTATCAGTTAGCGAGCGACAGTGACGCGATTACGAGGTATGTACGACTCCGTCCGCGAGAGGATACGCCGTGGGCTGCTCTAATTGAAACACATCGATGCAATAACAACGTATCGGTAGAACATGTATACACAGTGCGATTTGTTGATCGTGTCGAGGGTGTGTGTGGTCGGGGGGGGGGGCGTTTCACAAAGACAATGGGCTCATAACGAAAATCCGTCATTAAATAGAATATGTTGTTAAATTTAACGAGTTTTTTGAAAATGCAAAAGGCTGCCGCCATATCAAATCACCGGGGAAACTATTTCCGTGACACACCGGCGGAAGTGTCCCGGTAGCGCGTGCTGGCGTTGCCAGTTTTCATTGTTAAGGCGCAAAATCTGTCTTAAAGAGCAAAATCACTTATCAGGCTTACGAGCTCATAAGGATATTAGCGAAACAGGGCGATATTGTCGAATTAAGCCAGATATATTCTCGCCTAATCTCAAAACAAAAATAGTTCGCCTATCGGGATGCAATCGAGGACATGCCAACTATACGGGCGCGATGTGCAATTTGATTTTCCGGTTTGGCAAACCGACGTCGGGAGCGTCAAAATTTCGAATAATTATGCATAAACCTTTGCAAAATGTACCTGATTGATCAATATTCGATTAAGATTCTGTCAGATACAAGACATGTCTACGACTGGATGGGCGTGATTGCTCTCCCCTACGGCGATAATCCTATATCGACGATACACATGCTTAGCTAACTTCGAAAATAGGAGACATGTGTAAAGTAGATTATTCCCAAGTGATTAATGTGGCGGTAAACACACCAGAATAGACACCGCATCGGCTACATAGACGCATGCAACACATAAGTATGTTGTGCCCCAGGGTTCCTTTGGGTGCCAATTAGGGAAAGGTAAAAAGGATTCAGAATGTGCCCTGAAGCATCTTGATAACGGAGACGTGACGAGAGTGTCATGTATGATACTGCGCCCAGCACGGAGGTGTTTTTAGCGGTAGATAAAGTTACGACCACACGCAGGTCAGGCGAAGGTTTATTTATGATGATATTAAAGCCGCACGCAGATTAAATTATTGAATAATTCCACTTAACCAATGAACCACAGGAACTGACGGGAACATAATTAACCGGATTCAGGGTTATGCTAAATTGTACAGCTCGTCCTTAATATAATGTTATGATATCGTATAATGTCACTTTCTGCAGTGGGATACAATATTTGTGTGTGTGTGTATGTGTATGTTTATTGATGTAGATTAGTTTTCCTGGGTCGCAATCGAAACAATTTTTCGCAAAATAAGCTGAAGCGGCGAAGGTTTTTGCGGTCGGCTTTTCTTGTCAACGTTGTCAGGTTGATTGTAAGTTCTCTCACTTCATTTTTTTTCAACAACGTTGGATTTGTGTGGAACCGTAAAATTAGTCATTGTTCCTCTATTGTGACTAGTGTTTGTAGCGCATATGACATCAGAAATTCGCATAATAACTCATTCTGACGCTCGCTTCGAATCAACATCTACCGTTGTAAAATGCTGTGAATGTATTGAAAGTGCTGGCATGTTGCGCGACATTTGCACCTCTGACGTCAGAATAAGTCTTACCACATGGTCGCCTAGCTCATTAACTATCAACTTTCCGTGGGAATCGTGATACAGATGGGTTTAAAATCTGATTTAAACTATGTTACGTACAATGCTATACTTTGTGTACACGTGGAAAAAGGAATTTAGCGGCTGTCTTGTTTTTAGTTCTTTTAATTCTTATCACGTTTACACTGCCTCTTACATTTTTACTAACTAACGCACTCAGTCACTCACTTATTGACTAACCTACTTACTCACTCACTCAATCGTCTCACCCACTGACTGACTGACTGACTGACTGACTGACTGACTGACTCACTCACTCACTCACTCACTCACTCACTCACTCACTCACTCACTCACTCGTCTCACCCACTCGCTCGCTCACCCACTCACCCACTCACCCACTCACTCATCCACTCACCCACTCACTCACCCACTCACCCACTCACTCACCCACTCACCCACTCACCCACTCACCCACTCACCCACTCACCCACTCACCCACTCATTCACTCACTCACTCACTCACTCACTCACTCACCCACCCACCCACCCTCTCACTCACTCACTCACTCACTCACTCACTCACTCACTCACTCACTCACTCACTCACTCACTCACTCACTCCCTCGGGCGTTGACTCACTCATGATCATTCAATTACACGCTCGCTCTTTCACTCGTTTGCTCGCTCAATCTCTCACTCTCGATCGCTCCTACCATGCCAGCTTTCGTTTTTGTCCGTCCTAGAAGTAGATATGGAAAGCAGACTATTAATGAAAAAGAAACAAGCCTTGGTCCAGGTACGCCACTAAGCCGGTGTCATTGTCTAGGCACGCACTAAACCGGTGCCATTGTCCAGGTATTCCACTAAAGCTACGATTCCATATGTACGGAAACGCGTATGGAAACGCAAGCGGAATGGGGAATACCTCTGTAGTGACGTTACTACTGGGAATTTCCTATCCGATTCGTGTGCGGATACAATTTGCCGCAGCCGCATCCGCACGACAAAACTCATCCGCCTATGCATGTTTAGAACTATTTATGTTAATTTCCACCGGGCACTATATTCATTGTTTTGCCGCATGCCGCATCCGTACATATGGAATCCTAGCTTAAGGCGGTGCCATTGTCCACCCACGCCACTAAGCCGTTGCTATTGTCCAGTCAGGCCACTAAGCCGGTGCCATTGTCCACGCGCGCCACTAAGCCGGTGCCATTGTCCAGGCAGGCCACTAAGCCGGTGCCATTGTTTAGGCACGCCACTAAGCCGGTTTCATTGTCCACGCACGCCACTAAGCCGGTGCCATTGTCCACGCACGCTACTAAGCCGGTGCCTTTGTCCACGCTCGCCACTAACTAGGTGACGTGCCATGGTCCAGCACCTCACAAAGCCGGTGAGGTGCCATGGCTCAGACACGTCACTAAGCCGGTGCGGTGTTATGGTCCAGGCACTTCACTAAGCCGATGAGGTGCCATGGCTCAGACACGTCACCAAGCCGGTGAGGTGTTATGGTCCAGGCACTTCACTAAGCCAGTGAGATGCCATGGCCCAGGCACGCCATTACATCGCCATTTCAGTGGCGTAGCCATGGTCTCGGCCAGCGTAACAGGAGAGTCGCGGCTTCACGCGCTAGAATTGTTCAAAACGTATTGTTTATTAGACTTGCATTTTATCTCGCGAAAGACTTGTTTAAATGCCACCGTCTTCGTTTATATATTAAACATATCAAACTAAATATTAACGTCAATCTTGCGTGAGTTAAGAGTGTACGCGCCAGAGAGGAAATAAAGCGGGTATTAAAGTTGTGGAAATGGGACCCCCCGGCTCGTAGAAATATAGTTTTACACCGGTTCTCTGCGGGTGACGCGCGAACCTACCCCTACAGGTACAGTAATACTCCACATTACCATCATATGGCGCGCCAGTGTTTTCTCAAGACCGCTCGATTACTGCGATTGAATACCTCCAACATTTATGGGTGGCCATAATGTGTGTTCAATTTTTTACAACTGCACATATTTTGCCATATAAATTATACCCGGTAAGTAATACGAACGTGCATAGTTATTTTAAACGTCATCAACAATTTTCATTTGATGTTTTTAAACATCACAATTACATGATAGATTCATAAAAGTCCTTAACATATACCTTCTCCACGATACCTTCTATATATTTTATAATAACGTTGGACTGATGTTGAAAATATCACCACCAGACCCACTTGAAGTACGTTTAGTAAATCGCACGCATTAGTAGAAGCATATACATGTAGTCGACCCTGTCTGATTTCCGATCATCATAATTTGTGAAAGTAAGTCAACAACGATGTCAGAAATAATCCTAAATAGGCCAATATTTACAGCAAATCGAATGTTTCTAGATTAACGACCTGTGTACGGGGTGTGATACTCATGCAATGTCACGCGGGATGAAGACGGATCTTGTTGAGAATTAAGTATTAGTTTGTGGCTGCAAATTACAGGTCTAGACATAATTGAAGATGCGAGACGTTGCTCGCGTTACAGTTCCTATATCGAATATATCAGGATATGACTTAAAGGCCATATCCTGGGATAAAATGTGCTGTGTTCCATAATAACAAATTATGTATGCACTTTCAGATGATTCTATTGAAACTATGTTTATGAATCGCATAAGAGCGTACAAGATAAAAGAACCTCTATATTTGCCGTCTTACAAACTGCCGAGCAACAGCGGCGTGAGACTGTGTGACGTCAGTTGTGGAACACCAGCCGCCAGCCTGGACCGCCCTGACTGATTGACCGCCGTCACGCGCGTGACTCGCCTCGTGTAAACAACTCATAAAATGGCGGCCGGTGGGTTGAGGGCGGTGTCTCTTTTGTGACCGAGGCCGATGTATACGATGATTAAATATATTTTCGTGACAATGATGATGACATTTGAGAGATTAATGTTGTTTCTGCTGATGTTAGATTGCCTGGTGTCGGTGCGGTGCTACGTATACAGGCCGAGGCATGAACCTATCGAGAAAGTCCGGCAACTGACCGCTGGCTGTTGAGTTCGTTGTGGTGCAATGGCCAGTGGTGTTGTTGTGGTACTCGTTCGCACCTTTACGCTTCTTTTGAGTAATTTTAAGGACTGTTGATTTATTGACATCTAATTGTATTTTGATGCCCATCTTCCACCTCATATCCACCGGCAGATCTGATCAACAAGTTGTGTTATTCGCCATATGCGTAGCATGGATCCCGTCCTTTACACACAAAATGTTCCATTTTCTGCCGAAAAATCGAGTCTTTGGGGAAGATGTGCACTGAATTTCCAGTCAAACACCGAAATGCCAATGTTTCCCACAACACATATCTTCATAAATTATACATGTTATGTGATAAAACAGCTGAAATATAATTATAATGAAATAACAGTTAGCCGCGTAGACCGTATGACCGTGTAGGCGGTTCCACGAGTGACGTCACGTATCTGCGCCTTCGGACATTTTCGGAAAACAGACATTTCCAGGTTTGCACTGTGACCGGTCACTGTTTAAGACGAATTTTATCAAAGTTATGGCTTCGGATTTGTGATAACATTGAATATAACACGCATGTACAAGTATGTTTACATAGTTCTCTGGAGAAAAAAACATCGGGACAAGATATGGCCTTTAAGCGCCCGCTTGAAGCCGAACAGTATCTTTTGAAAAAACAATATTGGCAAGCGACAATCAAAGGAAGTATATATGTATGTGAATGAATAAAGTAAATTGCTCTTGCCAGTACCACGTGTAGGCCTACTTGCAGAGGTTACGTATATACGACGTGGTCGGTGATGTTTAGACAGTGATCTGAAATAGCTTTCTTTGATAACATCCTAGAGCATCGACACGCCGTTACAAATATTATTGAACTATATAACATCGAGGAAAAATTGGGAGGTGCCATGACGTGTGCACGTCTTGGAGATGTATACGCCAAGCGTAAATTGAGCAGAAGCTACGTCGTGCACACGACGGGGAGGGTGCTACGTCACCCGTAAGTCACGGAGATGCTATGTTATGCATAGACCTGGAAGATGCTACATCGAGCGCGAATTGAGGAGGTACTACGCCGTAAGTCAAGGTGCTACGCCGTGCTTAAGACGGGGAGATGCTAAGCCGTGCTTAAGACGGAGAGATGCTATGCCGTGTGTAAGACGAGGAGGTGTTACTTCGTGCTTCAGACGGGGAGATGTTATGCCGTGCTTCAGACGGGGAGATGCTACATCGTGCGTAAGACGGGGAGGTGTTACTTCGTGCGTAAGACGGGGAGATGCTAACTCGTGCGTAAGACGGGAAGGTGTTACGTCGTGCGTAAGACGGGGAGATGCTACATCGTGCGTAAGACGGGGAGGTGTTATGTCTTGCGTAAGACGGGGAGGTGTTACGTTGTGCGTAAGACGGGGAGATGCTACGTCGTGCTTAAGACGTGGAAATGCTATGCCGTGCATAAGACGGGGAGATGCTATGCCGTGCGAAATACGGGGAGATGCTACGTCGTGCACAAGACGGGGAATGCTACGCCATACGCATGTCACGGAGATGCTACGTTATGCATAGGCCGGGAAGATGCTACATATACGAAATATTCCATAGCGTCCTACTCAATCAGTGCAACCGACGAAAACATCCGTCACTTCTGTCCACAAACTTTCACGAACAAAACGCAGGTCAGCTGGGAATTAGTCAACCACGCTACCAATAATACTGTGAAGCTATTAAGCTAATGTCCGGCGAGATACAAATAGCATTAAACCAACTCTTTATGTTAGCGTTTGCAACAATGGGGAGACGTGAAAAATTAATGTAATATTTCCACCTTCAACCGAGTGTTTGCAACCGGTAATCCAACTTAGGTTAAACGGACACCATTTCAATAATATAACAGGCAGCATCGGCACCGTATAAATAGTAATCAACACAGTGTCCCTAGAAATTCATTAAGTCGTGTAACAAATGTATATCACGAAAGTAATGCTAAGAGATACGCCATTCATCCATTAACGGTAATTGATAATCGCGCTAATTATGTTTGGATTAGAGTCATTTATATAAATATTGATAATTTAGTACTAAGTAGAGTGGATTCACGGGTCACATTAGGTCAGAGGGTAACATTTAAATGTCACATATATAATTAGACACGTCATTGTCAATACATCATTCCTATGTACGTAGGTATGGTACTTCTATATTTATATTAGAAGAAAATAGAGTAGGTGTCCAGCTTAACAGGTAAAACGGTAAGATCGTACACCTATTTTAATTGCACCCTGTTTTGGGCGACTTTTTAGGGCGCGCTACACTTTAGCCACCGTCAGACTTGTTCATTGCAACGCCAACTAGACTATACTGGAAGACATTCAGCCATTCTGCAGTTACTGCACGGACAATATGTTCACTTACATCCAGCTCTGTATTTAATAAGTCGTATACTCATTTATGACGCGGAGTGAAGTCGAAAGTTTTGAAAGGGGGAGGGGGAGGGGGAGGGGAGGAGGGAGGGAGGAGAGGGAGGGAGAGGAGGGGAGAGGGGGAGGAGAGAGGGAGAGAGGGAGAGAGGAGAGCAGAGGCGGGAGGGGAGGGGAGGGGAGGGGAGGGGAGGGGGAGGGGAGGGGAGGGAGGGGAGGGAGGGGAGAGGGAGGAGGGAGGGAGAGGGAGGGAGGGAGGGGAGAGGGAGGAGAGGAGAGGAGAGGGAGAGGGAGAGGGAAAGGGAGAGGGAGAGACTGAGACAGACAGACACAGAGACAGAGTCCAAAAAACAAAGAGGGTGGAAGGGACGGGTTGAAGGAGGTGGGCGGTAGAGAGAGGCGAGACACCGATGCAGCGTAACAAAGATAACACGGTGGACAATAAACCATTACACACCATTACACAATAACATGAATATCCGAACGACACCCAATATATATCACTCTTAGAAGTTGTGCAAGTCATTCTTTAGTATAATTTCTCTGCGATCCATCAAAGAATACCCAGAACCGTAATCATCTAATCTATCCTCGCACCTTGAGTCACGTCACAAATCCCTAGTGCCGACATTATTGCCGGTTGATCTACGACTAGAAACGCCGTTATGGTGCGTGAGGGAAGTCGAACCCAGGTGCCAGGCCCCGTTCATGGTCACGCGCCGCCGAGCATGGCTTCGGATCGGCTCGTAACTTACGGCAAACATCAATCAATATGACAGACCCTGTGACGGTTCACCGAACTATAGCTGCGTCTACTCGAAAGGACCACTTTACACATTGGCTCCATCTAACTGTCGAAATGTGACGTTTTCTGATTATTAACGTAACGTTTAAAATGACTGATGTTATATTTTCATTGGTTAGTTGAACGACTGTTTTACTGAACACTACGACATCGAAATTATTATTGTCTACAATAAATTAATAAAGTTGTTTGGAAATAGTATATGTTCAAAGTGTGCTACGCTGCAATCGTGATCTTTAGTCGTACAATGTACATTTAGAGAATTTGGCTATTTTAGTTAGACGTTGTTCCCATCTAGTTCTGTAGGTGGTCTACATGGGATATATCGATTTGTAAAGCACACCTTTGTAAATGGTTGTTTCCGATTGGGTGATTCTGAGATGTGTGAATGACACTGCTTGTGTAATCTTGTCTAAGCCAACATTGAGTTAGACTGACATACGCAACAATAGGTTGCATCACATGCATCGTTTCTGTAACCGGGGAATGTGCACAACTAAGAAAGTGCTTTTATAAATCAACGTCCCGTTGAACCAGGTGTACAGAGGCTGATGCAAAATTTGACCAAAAGGGTTGTCCTCCAATGCAACTGTTTTGTGCTTGCTTGAAAGTGTGCATTCTGGAACATTCTCGTGCAAAAGTTGCGTGACCTTCGATCCGGAACTGCCAAAGCAATAACATAATCTGTTTTCATATACATGCACCGACAAAACAACGAAATCGTTCTTTCGCGCGCGCTTACACAGTTCGCATACTAATAAAGGTCGGCTAAATCGAAGAGTTGTGTCGCCGGACTGATGGGGCGGTCTTGGGTTCGGTCGGCGGACACTTTCGGACGAACGTTCCTCGGTACAGAAGCTGAGGACGCGGATACAAGACGGGAAGCCTGGTGGCCGTGAGTGCTTTGTATTTCAGGCTGTGATACTTTGCAAAACCTCGTCCTCAGCACGGTTTTGCACAAGTGTCACCGTCTGCAATACGAACGCCGCAGATGTCGCCTCAGTGACGTCACCGTCTGTTATGTTACACCTGTGCTGTAGCAAATCACGCAGTCCAACGATTTTGATATTTTATGGTAGACGCTCATGCACGCGCACGCACACTGGCACCAACCGCATGCGCACGTACACACACGTACGTACGCATATGCACAAGCGCAAGCACGCACAAGCGCGCGCGCGCACACACACACACACACACACACACACACATGTACGTATGCTCGCCCACATTTACGCGCGCATCTCTACAATGAGTGAAGATTTGATAAACCACTGTGCTCTGCAAAAGCAGCAGGTTGTGCATGCTGTTTAGACGGAGCAAAACCAATAAATCCACACATTGCGTGTCATTACACCGTCAGAAAACGCGTCCGTCAAACTGCGCATGTTCTCGCGAGACAGTAAACGTCAGACGCCAAATGAGGCGAGTGTCGCCCAATACATATCATTTGACGTCATATCCTCGCTGTCATATTTCGTCCCGTCTGACACAAAGCCTCGGCGACTCGAGCGAGGACATTTACGAGACATTTATCGCGACGCGGCGTTCTGCTTTGCCGCGTCTGCGTACCTACCGGCCGACAGACGCAATCAAGACGACGGAGAGCGGCGACTAGAGCCGACCAACGCCCGTCTTCTAGGCACGCGAGATTACCGCATCAGTCGCACACACACACACGTTTAATGTGCGCAGCTTGATTAATGGTATGTGCCAAACTATACGACGTTGTAGAATAATTGCGTATGTGACTATATATGTGCGCGCGTGCTTGTGTGTGAGTGCACGCGTGTGTGTGTGTGGTGTATGCATACGTGCATACGTGCGTATGCGTGCGTGGTGTATGCTTGTGTGTGTTCGTGTGGGTGTGCATGTTGCTGAATGTGTGTGAACGTCCGTCCGTGCGTTCATGAATGCGTGTGCATGTTACTAGATGTGTGTGCATGTCCGCACGTGCTTGCGTGCGTACGTGCGTGCGTGCGATAGCTCTACAATCACGAATTGTACATCACCATTTTGCTTACAACAGTCCCCTCAAAGCCGTGCTTATTTTGCGATTGTGTTGCTAACAGGTACACCTCTCTAATCATTGCTCGTGTTGTCGAAGCAGGTCGATTAATTATATTAATGCTCTACCTTTGCTCGCAGTGCCCTGGTAGAAGCACTAGTGTATGACTACTTTGGCTTCCCAAACTGCTCGACCAGCGGCAGTCTCAAGTAATTATTAAATGTATTCCGTCCAGTGATACATGGATAGGAAACGCTGGTGATCATGTGAAGATATTGTTCGCCATCTTGCTTTCCCCAAACAGACGATGATACAGGTCAGTGAACGAGTTACGTGCAAGGCATACGTGCAAGGTATACGTGCAAGGTATACGTGCAAGGTATACGTGTAAGGTATACGTGCAAGGTACACGCGTCAGTAGTGGCGCATGGGCGTTTACGTCATGTTTTGCGGGAGTATGACGTAAAACAATAATAGGCGAGCATCAGTAAAAGCAAAAGTAAAGGAAAGTTCTTATATAACGCAGTGTCCAGTCTTTAGGATTGCTCAAAGCGCTGTACACTTTACTGTGTAAGGCAGACCTGTTCAAACACCATCGCGACTTCTCTGCCAAACATTCAGCCACACTGCATTTAATGCGCGAAGACTTTTCGTACACAAATATCCAGGTACTCTTTTGTGCAGCTGAATGAACTGGAGCAATGCAAAATGAACGAACTTGCCCAAAATTCCAAAAGGCAGCACAACTCGCGAACCCGAGTTCTCTCGATCGAGAGTCCGATGCTCTATGCACGTGTACGTTTGAAATACTTTGGTCGCGAACGAGACGTATTGCGAAGAATACTGCGTAACAACGATGAAAGCAGTACGGCGTCCGTGCGTCACTTCGAATGGGACCGAAAACTGATAGCTATCCATATAGAGCGATCAGTGATACCAAAGCACTTTTGCTTAATAACCCTATTAAGATGCTTCGGTGATACCGACTAACGTGGGTTTTACGTAATTAAACGCGTGACCTGATAGTCTAGTAGCGCAGTGATGACGTCATCACAGGGACTCATCGCCTCGAATAAATGCGGCTTAACGGAAAGCGATCTGGGCTGATCCTATTACACTTATAGAACGCTACTGGGCTTTATGGAGTTGCAATTGCTTCAGAACGTTGCTGTGGATGAGCTTGAATTTTTTTGAAGCAAACGGTGCATGAAAGCCCGTAACGTTTCATAACCTATCTATTGTGTGGGTTCACCTGTTTTCTTTTTACTTATTTCGCAGTGACGTTTGCTTTATAAATAGCTCAACAGTTTTAGGGTCTTGTGAACGACCGTGACAATTGGTTACTAGGATATATTTTAATGTGCAGATTTTATTGAACATATGACGATATTTGATACAATAAGCTACACTGTATATGCTATACAGTAAACCTGTCTTAATAAAAAGAACGGATGATGCGTATTATAAGGTTCTAGGAAAATAATTCGTGCCAGTGCAATATCGGTTTTTGAAGTACGTCATACCAGTGCAATACCGGCTATTATTACCATAGACGGTGCGTTATCACTACTAATTACCCATATAATAAAACAGGAAACCGACGCTTCGGTCCTGAATAATGTTTAAATGATTAAATCTGGTTGGATGCGCCAGAGTAGACTCGATTATGTTCTGGGTGATGGGTGCTATTACGTAGGAACGAATATGCTAATGGTCGTATACATAAATGCACGCGTTGTAAGTAGGTTTTTGCAACGTTTTATCTTAATAATAAGTAAATTAGATGATATTTCATTTGACATCGGCCAAGAAATATAACTTTTTCTGAAGCGCACTAGATAACTTGTTTCTAGAAACGTCATGACGTCACACCCACATTACTTACTTACTTAGGCCTGTTTGCACGCTGGGAGTACAGGCCATCGAGCATGGTCCTCCACTGTTGTCGGTTTGATGCCATTTTCTCAATTTCTTTCCAGGTTTTTCCGTTCTGCTTTCTTTCGCTTTCCGTGTCTCTCTGCCAGGTGTTTCTCGGCCTTCTTCGTCTTCTCTTCCCTGAGGCGGTGTTCCATGTAAATGCTTGTTGTGTGATGTTTGTTGCAGGTTTCCTCAGCGTATGTCTTAACCATCTCCAATTTCTCTTCTTTATTTCGTTTTTCTGCTGGTAGTTATTTGGTCCATTCCCATAGTGTATTGTTGGGTACCTTGTCTGACCACTTTAGGTGTATGATTTTGCGCAGGCATTTGTTGATGAAGGTATGTAATTTTGTTAATGTTTTCTGTGTAATTCGTCACGTCTCCGAACCATCGAGTAACACTGACTTGACATCTGAGTTGAATATCCTCAATTTGGTGTTAAGCTTGATTTGTTTTGCCTTCCAAATGTTTCTCAAAATGAGAAATGCCACTCTTGCTTTTTGTATCCTTGCTTTGACGTCTTCTCCTGTGCCTCCACTCTTGTTAATTACGCTTCCCAGGTATGTGAAGGAGTCGGTTTCTTCCAGTGGTTCCCCTCCTAATATGACTAGGCTGTTATTCTTCGTGTTGGCTTTCATGATCGTTGTCTTGCTTCTGTTGTTATTGAGTCCTATCTGTGTTGACACTGTGTTTAGAAGCTCTGTTTTCTCCCGCATCTGTTGGTGACTGTGGGACAGGAGATCGAGGTCATCAGCAAAGTCCAGGTCCTCCAACTGGCTCCAAGGTGTCCACTGGATTTCTGTTTTCTGTTGTCTTTTTTAGAATCCAATCTATGGCAAGCAGGAACAAGAATGGTGACAGAAGGTAACCTTGCCTCACTCTTGTCTTTACCATAAATGAGTTTGTGAGTTGTTCTGTATGAATGACCTTACATGCTATGCCTTCATAGTTACTTTGTATCATAGAAATAAAGGAGCAGGTGCTACCACAGCGTCTCCCTGTCGAAGCTATCAAATGCCTTCTCATAGTCTACAAAGTTTACGTACAGGGATGAGTCCCATTCCATTGATTGTTCAACTATGATTCGGAGTGTAGCTATTTGGTCGGTGCATGATCTATCTTTACGGAAGCCTGTCTGGTGATCTCTGAGTCTGGCGTCCACTGCTGTTTTCAGTCTGTCCACGGTGACTATGTTGAGGATCTTTCTGGGCACTGACAGGACCATTATCCCTCTGTAGTTCTTGCATTCCTGCAGGTCTCATTTCTTTGGGAGCTTCACCGGTATCATTCTTTCCATTCAGTCGATATTTCTTGATTCCACGTCTTCCCAATCAGATCATGCAGCATCTCTGTGGAGGTCTCCATGTCTGCCTTGATTGCCTCGGCAGGAATTCCATCTGGGCCGAAAGCTTTCCCTCTCTTCAGATAATGAATGGCTTTCCTGATCTCTGCCTTGCTTGTTTTTTTCGCAGTTTACCTGGAGTAGTTCTTCACCTTGTGGGATATCTGGTGGGTTTTGTGGTGGTGGTCGGTTCAGCAGTTCATCAAAATGTTCCCTCCATCTCTCCAACTGATCTTCGTCACTGGTAAGTACGTTGCCGTTCTTGTCTTTAATTGGTCTGTCTGCGTGCTTGTATTTTCCTGCTAATTTTCTTGTTGTTACACGTTCCCTTGGGCTGCGGCATCCTGAGCTTCCTTGGCAAGGCCGTCGATGACGTTTTTCTTGTCTGTTTTTACGCTTTTCTTGACCGCTCTGTTTGCCTCTGCATACTGTTCCTGGGCTGCTGCTTTCGCTGCTCTAGTTCGGCTGTTGTTAACTGCGCGTTTCTGTTCCTTCCTTACTTGCACTTTGTTGATAATGTCCATAGAAATCCATTCCTTCTGTTTGTATTTTTTATTTCCCAGGACTTTGCTGCATGTGCTGGTCCATGTTTCCTTGATCTTTTGGCACTGGGTGTCTATGTCCATTTTTCCTTCTTCAAGAAGGTCTTGTAAGACTTCATATTTGTTGCTGATTGTGAATCGGAATGTCTCTGTTGTGACTCTGTCCTTTAGGAAGTCCACATTGTATCTTGTTCAGGTGCTCCTCTTTACATCTTCTTCAGCTTCATCTTTAGTCTGGCCAGCACTAGGTGGTGTTCTGAGGCTGCGTCTGCTCCTATATGTACCCGCACGTCTTGTAGTGATCTTCTGAACTTTCTTTCTATACAAATGTGGTCGATTTGGTTTTCTGTTCGGTGGTCTGGCGATATCCATGTAGCTTTGTGAATTCTGCTGTGCGGGAATACGCTACCCCAATGACCATATTGTTAAATGCGCAGACGTCTGCCAACATCTCGCCATTTACATTCCCCAGTCCATGTCTGCCCATGACTTCTTCGTAGGTTGACCCTATCTTGGCACTGAAGTCACCCATGAGTATCGTCATGTCCTTGTCCTTCAGTTTGTTGACCAATCAAATCAAATCGTGACATTTATATTGCGCCGTTCCAACAATCGTTGCTCACGGCGCCTTACAGAATGTTCGGGAAAACAGGTAAGTCTTAAGGTTTGATTTAAAATCAGTGTTTGTCATTGTTGTTGCAGTCAGCTTTTGCGGCAGCAAGTTCCATAGTGTTGGGCCTGCCACGCAAAAGGATCTATCACCCCAGCGACGCGTTGCACGTGGTACACATAGATGATTGTGTTCACTGGAGCGCAACAATCGAGTTGGCTGACGTCGGGTCACACATTTGGTGATATACTGTGGTGCACAGCCAGTCAGTGCTCGGTGCGTGAGTAGAAGTATCTTATACTCTACTCTAACTGCTATTGGCAGCCAGTGCAGCTTGATCAATAGAGGTGTGACATGACAGAACTTCCTGGCGCCGTCGACAAGGCGAGCCGCCCAGTTCTGTACTCTCTGCAACCGTTCTAGTTGTTTCACAGGCAGTCGGTGGAGTAATGCATTGCCAACGTCAAGTCTGCTGGTAACAAACGCATGTATGACTTGTTCTGTCGCTGCAGGTGTTAGATAACGTCTTATTCTTGCAATATTTCGGAGATGGAAAATTGCAGATTTACAGACCGCAATCACGTGCGTCTCCATCTTCATCTCGGCATCGAACTGTACACCAAGATTCCGTACATTCTGAGTTACAGTGACCAAACAGTCTCCAATGCATAGTGTGCGCAGCTCAATTTTTCTTAGTTGTTGCGCAGAGCCGAACACGATGACTTCTGTCTTTGAGTCATTCAACTTTAAAAAGTTTGTCATCATCCACGTCCTGATCTCCGCTACACATTCTTCAATACGGACGACAGCCGCAGCAATGTTCTCTTGGTGGGGTTTCACTGGAATGTAGATTTGAGTATCATCCGCGTAGAAATGACACATCAAATTGTACTTGCGAATAATCTTAGCAACTGGTGCTACATAGATGGAGAACAGCTGAGGACCCAGCACGGAGCCTTGTGGTACCCCGTATACCAGAGGACGAGCAGGCGATGTAGCACCATGAATGTGGACTGACTGGACTCTGTCTCTCAGGTATGACTTAAACCAGTCCAGTGCATCTTGGACCACTCCGATATCATGTGAGAGTCTATGCAACATCACTTCATGGTCGACGGTGTCAAACGCAGCCGATAGATCCAGGAGAACCATGATGACAACATTCTGATTGTCCATTGCGTGCAGGATGTGATTCTGCACACAGACAAGGGCCGTCTCAACGCTGTGATTCGGCTTGTACGCTGACTGATAGGGCTCACAGAGATTGTGCTCTGACATGTGAGCTGACAATCTCGCAGCAACGACACGTTCTATTGTCTTCGATAGATAGGGTAGATTTGACACGGGTCGGTAGTTATTCAAGACAGTTTTGTCTAGACTCGGTTTCTTGAGTACTGGCCTGATGTGCGCTTCCTTCAAGTGTGAAGGCATTACCCCCGTTCTCAGAGACAGGTTAACAATTGTCATGAGCACAGGTACAACATCGTGCGCACAGTCTCTAAGAAGCCATGTCGGAATGGGATCAAGTTCACAAGATTTCACTGGCGATGACTTCAACAACATTCCAATTTCAGCCTCAGTGGCTGGCTCAAATGCAGTCAGCAGACATGTCTGCGGTGCATCCTCAGCAGAGGCATTTACAATGATGACATTCTGATTCAGTTCAGACCGAATTTTCGAGATCTTTTCTGAGAAGAAATCCGAGAACCGCATTGCCAGTGTGTCAGACGAGTCACATGGTGGTAGTGGTGTGCCATTATCAGTGTGTAGGAGCTTGGCAACAATCTTGAACAGCTGCTTCTGGTCACCAGATGCATCAGCAATTTGATTCGTGTGGTATTCAAGTTTTGCACGGTGCACAGACGAAGAGACGAGCTGGCGCTGGAGGCAGTAGGCAAGCCTGTCAGACTCCAGTCCAGATTTTCTCCATGTTCTTTCCAGTTGTCGTCTAACACATTTTTGCGATCGTATGCCATCATTATACCACGGCGTGTGTGGTCGTACAATCACTGTGCGGTTCTTTAACGGTGCTTGCTTGTCAATGATAGCCGCAATGGTTTCATTGTACATGTCAACAGCATGGTTCATGTCATCAGACAGATGATTTGACAGTAGCAACGAACGGATTTCATCACATATCGCAGTGGTATTGATCTGTCGATAGTTTCGACTCATCGTCGTTACCCGGACGTTTGGTGGTTTCACGAGTTGTAGTGTGCAATGAATTGCCGAGTGGTCTGACATGTGTGGGATGTCTGTTCGTATATTGTTCAGAAACGTATCAGATGAGCACGTTATAAGCAGGTCAATGGTATGTCCGGCAACATGCGTCGGGACTTCCACGTGCTGAGTAAGATCTGCTGCATTTAGAATGTTTTGAAAGCGCTTAGTGTCATTGTCTGATGTATTGTCCATGTGGAAGTTAAAATCACCTGCGATCAGCATGTTTGACGTATACATCGACATGGTGTCCAACAAATCACCAAATTCTAGGAGAAATTCCGCAGTTGTAAAGCCATTCTTGGAGTTTGGCGGGGGGCGATAGACGACAAGAAGACGAACAGATTGAGTATCATTGCTGAGTTGTAGACACATCGATTCAAATGTATTTGATTTTGGCATCTCGAGATGTCGCGTCGTGAAGCCAGATTTGTAGACGACTGCAACACCACCACCGGTGCTGTACGTTCTCGGGACATGTCGTAGTTGGTAACCAGCAGGTGTGATGCAACCAGTAGAGACGGAGTCATCAGCACTCAACCACGTCTCTGTGATGGCGAGTATGTCTAGATCATTGTCCTCAATGAGGTCACATATCACGGTCGCTTTCCCCGCTTGCTTCGTGTCACACACTGATCTGGCATTCAACAAGCAGAAACACACTTGGCGTACAGATGGTATGTCACATACACTGTCGAGTCGAATCAAATTCGATGTGTAGGTTTCACATCTCACGATGACCGATGATGGGAAGCGAGGAGTAATCAGTACAGGAATGGGTCTTTGCTTTGACCTCCCTGCCTTACACCCCCTGCGAGTCCGCCGATTGTTCACACGTTCTAGTTGTCTTAGTGGTGCCACACAAGCATCTATTGAAAGGTAGCATCCAGTAACAATAGAACGTCCAATTCGCAGTAGATCCAGTCTATTGTATGTGATCATGCTGTGGCAGTGCATCAATCTTGCAGTCTGTTGTAGAAGTCCTCCTTTGTTTCTTCATCCTTGTCATTTGTTGGTCCATATCACTGTATGATGTTTAGCTTGGTCTTTTTCTTCTTTGTTTTGAATGCGACACGGATGATCCTTGCACCCACTGCCTCCCAGCTGATAAGGGCGCTTGTGCCTCGTGTGACAACATGAATGCCACTCTTTCTGTGTAATGGGCATCTTCTTCTTCATGCCCCGAGTAAAGTAACATTTCTTCTGTGTTCAGTCTGACTTGTCCTGACTGTGTCCACCTTGTTTCGAATAGTCCTAATACTGTGATGTTGTAGGCACGTCTTTCCCTTGCTATCTGGGCTGCTTTGTTTGCTCGTACATGGCTAGCTCTCACGTTCCATGTTCCGATGTGTACATGGCTAGCTCTCACGTTCCATGTTCCGATGTGTACATGGCTAGCTCTCACGTTCCATGTTCCGATGTGTACATGGCTAGCTCTCACGTTCCATGTTCCGATGTGTACATGGCTAGCTCTCACGTTCCATGTTCCGATGTGTACATATTTCAGCTCTCGTTCCATGTTCCGATGTGGCTGCTCTCACGTTCCATGTTCCGATGTGTACATGGCTAGCTCTCACGTTCCATGTTCCGATGTGTACATGGCTAGCTCTCACGTTCCATGTTCCGATGTGTAACATTTTCTTGGAACATATAAAGGGCATCCTTTCGGCTTTGACTGCATGGCGACATAATCTCCATGGGATGTCCTCCATTTCCCAAGTTCAGTACAGTTCCTTTGGTCGATGTTTTCATGACAATCTGTTTTTACGGGAAAAGGTTGTTAGCCCTTTGCTCAACGCTCTTCTTTTTCATATTCGTGCTTGGGACCAGCATTGGCAGAGTTTCACACCCACATTGGTATGCATTTATTAGCTATCGTGCGAGGTCAAATCATGTCGCTTCATAGTACGTTTACAGAAAAAATATACGAATAACCTTTTAATAGATTCGTAGATGCGTTGAATTCTGTGAGTTCTTGAGGTCTGTCGCAAAATAGCGATCTTTTTACTGTACGGGTAACTCTGACGTCACGGTAACGAGCAAGCAAAATAGCAGCGTATATTTACTGCTATAATGTCCACGTAAGAGTATCAACATTTTTGATATAGTTAAATAGTGCATGTCTTTTAAGCTTTCAATTGTTTATGGGTTCCACTTATTTATGCGACCATTATAGCTTAACAGCTCCTGTATGTAACCTCACAATATCATCCAGAATTTTGTTGTTAAACGGTCTCAGACACTGAGCTTAGAAGCGAAGTGGCTTTCGTGCAACAGCAGCAACAGCCATAACTACAGCCAACAACAATAGCAATAAAGCAACAAAACAGAGAAGAAGCGGCAGTAGCAACAGTTTCGATGAAATATCGACCATTGCGAGTATTTCCGCTGACGCTGTAGTAATTACACTCCATTTTCGCCCATCCTCGCAAGCCAGGGCTGTTTGCCATACAAAACTAGCCCTGGCTGATCCCCTACGCGAAGTGCGGAAGTTAGCCGAGTCAAACTAGTAATTGACTTCGCCAGTCGCGACTGCGTCATCCGTGAGAACAGCACAAATTTGAAGACGAATAAACGACTTCTGGGAATCCCAATATATAATGATCCGTTCGCCCATTAGCACAAGCAGCTGAGCGGTATTGTGTATTCGAATAATTGCTTCTGCTTCCTAAACATTGCATGTAACACGAGCCACGGTTGGTTGAAATTAGTTTTATTATGACCACCTGACCTGCCGAGATCCACTGATCTAGTGAGCGATTTCATAGGCTGAGCTTAAATTCAGAGTTTCGCAAAGCGATCAGCCAGGGGGTACTGCTGGCTGGCACTGACGTAATCAGCAGCAGCGAAACTGGCGCGCGAGGATGTTTTCTATCAGGCGCCACTCGTGTCAGAGAACCGCGATGCTCATTGGTCAGTACGTCGTACGAGAACGTCGTACTGACCCCATTACAACCAGCTCCCGCGCTCCCAATTGGTCCGCGCAACTTAAAACTGGTTTACGCGTGACCCAGTTTGAGACAAAAATGGGTCACGCGTAACTACGCCTGACCCATTTTGGGGGTCCAAAACCAGGTTGTCCCTGGGAAGGTTCCGGGAAGGTTCGTAGTGATCTTGGGAACCTGTTGCTTATGCTGGGCAAAATGTTAAAATAAAGGATTTGGACAAGGTCCTGCAAGGACACTTTCCCTAAAAATTAATGTACAGTGTATATACATATCCACTGACACAGATTATAACAATTATCTTCAATTCACCAAAACTTAGATAAGATAGGAAATGTCTACAAGTTTTAAGTGTATATGTCAAGAGCTGTTCTGGGATTTAAGTAAGAAATACAAGCCCACAGTGACAGGACTTCCCAGGGACAACCTAGTTTTGGACCCCCAAAATGGGTCAGGCGTAGTTACGCGTGACCCATTTTGTCTCAAACTGGGTCACGCGTAACCCAGTTTTAAGTTGCGCGGACCAATTGGGAGCGCGGGAGCTGGTTGTAATGTGGTCAGTATGACGTTCTCGTACGACGTACTGACCAATGAGCATCGCGGTTCTCTGACACGAGTGGCGCCTGATAGTTTTCGTCCTCCGAGCGTAGATCCGTCAGCCAATGACGTAGACCGTCTATGGAAACATCACTCTAACCGAGGGAACCGACGCGTTTTGCGCCACGCAATCAACACGTCCATATGATACGCGCAGCTACGCTATTTCTGCCGGATCATCGCCGTAACTTGAGACGACGAAAAGGCAGCTCTGCTACTTTGAGCGTCGCGAAAACGTGTTAAATCACAGCGGGTCGCTGCTCCTACTGTAATCGGCAACGTGCAGCCGTCAACGAAGGCCACCCGGTGCTAATTGGCGCGCGAGAACTCGTTCGTTATATCTCAACTCCCCCTGTCACGTCGCAAGTAACAAATTTTCGTCGACACAAAATGTCGATTAGCGGTTCTGGCGATACGGAAGTGATTAAGAGGAACAAACTGGTAATCCTAATCAAGAACAGTTTTTGTATTATTGTCTGAGGAGCAGTATCATGATACCGCGGGGTGAGGGTCGCCGTGCATTGCCAACATATCGTCCATGGAACTTTGGTTTCTTTGTCCAACGCAAATAATTGGGGTATCAAATCACGTTGATGTATTATCAAGGTATACAGAACAATGACTTTCCCATTTTGACAATTTGATCTAACTTTAGTCAGGATCAATCCATTACTAAAATAATTAATGAATTAGTATACATGGAATACTGTGCGTGTTATACATTAAAAGGTTTTGTTTTACTCTAAACTATTTTACTGCCCTCCCCCCGCCCGGGCCCCAGCAAGTATTATATTTCTGAAGCCTAGCTTTTTAGGGAATCAGTTATATACAGATACTCGTATGGATGGAATACTGATGGTATACTACATGGCAATGTACTGAATGGCGCCACCCCGGGGAACGGGGGGCAGGAACAGGCGGCTGGAACAGGGGCGGGTGCATGACAGCATAACACAGTGATGTTTTGTTATGACTAGACACGCAACGACCGGGGAATGCCGCCTACGTAATCATTTGTCCTTCCAAGAACAGGAAGCCCAGTGGATCTGTTATACTGAGCCCGCGACCTATTGTTAAACGGTTCGTAAACGGTAACGTTTTTATGTGTGGAAAACAAACACTCCCTGGATGATAACTGCGCGGTGTTGCAGATTATGTAAACATATTAGACGACCGGTTCCTGTGTAATTTTATTTTGAATTAATAATTTACGTAAACCTAGTCGCTAAAACATGTTTTGCGGCGTTTTTTCGACGCCGCACTACGATGCAGTATTTACACTGCTGTAAGTTAATAAAGTGCATCATTACAAATTTGAACGAATATCGTTTACTTAGTATTTACGTGGCGGCTGAATTCTCCCTGGAGGAGGTTATGGTGAAAGAGTTGTACGCCGGTGTACTGGTCTGGATGGAGGTTCCGGTCTGAGAGTAAGTTCCGGTTCCGTTTTGCGTATTGCGCATGCTCGCGCAAGCGCAGTACATAAAAATCGACCAACTGTGAGCAACGTGACCTCAGGTGACCGATCAACTTTGACCCCGTGCCAGAAGTATGCGGCGACTGAGTTACATCGCTGTGAGCAACGTGACCTCAGGTGACCGATCAACTTTGACCCTTGCTCGACGCACTCGGTGACCGAGATATATATAATTAATAATTTTTCGTTTGCTGTAGCGACCGTTACTCCACCGACCTATTTGCCCCCCTACGTTGCTGAACAGAATCGTACATCTGCGTGTGACCACTGTCTACAGGCACATTAGATAGTATCAATTAGTTCACATATATTTTGTTGAGAAAATACCTGTGATGCAGCGGGGGGAAATAGGAGATGAGTACCGACGGTACATGACTTGCATAAGACATTACCTGGTCACCAAAAAAACACTTGGTGTGTGAAAAGCGAATGCGCAATGCTGTCTTGAAAGCTACGCAGCATGGCAAATATCAAGTAGACGGTGAGTAGACAGTCCAGCCCCAGGGCTAGGCTAATAGTATGTAGCCTAGCGTATAGTATACTATGCCATAAGCGAGTCTATTAATATGGGTCTCTTAAATGATATAGGTGTCAGAATAGGGGCCTATGTTTTTGACAGAAGTATAATTATGAAACGATGGCTGGACGCAATGACGTGGCTATTAACATAGCTGCTCTGCAGGCCCACCGTTAATTACCTAGAATGGTTATCATTCTTATCTTTCTGTGGGTTGTACCTCTTGATTTCCTGAACCATAAATAAATATTCCTTTGACAAACAGACACCCATGGCAGTCATTACAGGTTGGTGGTTATTGTTTGGCAAATATTAATAAAAATTGCACTCAACCTAAGATGTCAAATGGCTTCAGTCTTATATGACCAAATGTACTGCTAGTTTGTCACTACTTTGTGTCACATAAAATTTACATTCCATGCCCATGGGAGCCAAGCCTTAATACACTGGCCCCCACAATAAGTGCTACTTGAAATTGGTTAATTGTGAATTATATTTTGTGAACATTCTTTCAGCTGAAATTATTAACGCTATTAAACAATCGTTTTACCTTAAAATGTATAGGCCTAGCCTAGGGGCCTACCACTAAAATGTACACCAACTTAAATACCAATGTATTTGACCATATATAGTGCAATTAATGAATGAAATAGATTAATAAATCATGGACAATTACTCGCTATTAGTATTGCATTTAGCACAGGTACTTACATTGTTATTGTCACACTGTGCTGTACTGTATTTGTGTATGAATAAAGTGATATTTCCTTTCTCAGAAGTAGACACAGTGACACATAAGCTTATTGACAGTGTGTGGGAATACTGTTACATGACAATAAGGAATTTACTAATTAATTGTATCATACTGACTTGGTACACTTTGTAGTGCTAAATTGTTTCAAGTGAATTATGACATTCTCTGCATAGTTTGCTTAGGCCCTTATCACTAGAATTTAGACCCCCTACTGCCCTAGGCTATGGCAGTGCAGCATCAGGTAACTTGTGTTGGTAATTTCATCCATCATTTATGTAGTAAGCTTTACTGATAAATTGTAACAAATGAACAATACTATTTTGCAGCATCTGCAAATTTTGTAAACGGCTTTTATTAAGTTGTCTGTTTTTAATTGAAACTTTAAACAGTGGTTTCCTTTTTAACATTGTTTATTTTAAATTAAGAGTACACCTGTAGATGCTAATGTCTCGGTATCTGTTGGTGGTTCAAATCCGCCAGATAAATACACAAACCTTTGTGCACAATTACCCCTGGCATGGGCTTATTGACCGATACATTGCATCTGCGAGTATGATTATGTTGATATTTAATTAAAATGACTTTCAATGATGCAACAGTTGAAGCATCAGATATAGTCTATTGAAAAAAGATCAAAACAACTGATTTACTCCATACCTTCATTGTCCACCTAACAAGATTGCCACACAGATAATTAACTCCAGATGGCAGGTGGACAAGGAAGCCTTTTGGCTTATTGAGAGCCCAACCCTTTTTATCCAACCCTTCTGCATCCCGCCCTTCTGAGGTGTGTCGATTGTATATTTACACATATTCACGCAGCAAACACCCACACAATCAGCAAGTAATATGTTCTATTCATTTAGAGTCCTTTGTGAAAATTAGAACTTTCTTATACCTAATCTACACTCCTCCTTTACTAATATAGCTTCATATCCTCTAGTACTTCTATCCTTCCTAACTGAGAAAAAAAGTATTTCTATCAATATTTTCATAACCATTCAATATTTTAAACACTTCTAACTCATCTCCTCTCAATCTCCTGGACTCTAGTGTTATTAAACCATCTGTTTGGAAATGGTGACCCCAAGATCCCCACCCTCCGTACGAATTTTGAAGTGCTTCAATGGGACTTCTAGACTGCACACAAAATGTCAGCCCCATATTTCCAAAACTGATGGAGATAAGTGCTATTTTAAAATTGTGACCCCCAGACCGCCACCCCGGACAAATTTAGACAAAAATATTAAACTACGAACCCTCCCATGGGTACCTTAGATCGCATAAAATGTATGCCCCATACAGGCATGGCTGGCCCAGATAAGTGACATTTTAAAATTGTGACCCCCACATTTTGAATTTTTTTTCAATATCTAGATCCCAATGGGCTTGCTAGATCAAACACAAAAGTTCAACTCCACACATGACAAAATGACAGAGATAAGTGCCATTTAAAAATTGTGACCTCCCCGAGACGTCCACCACCTGGATGAATTTCGAAAAAACCTATATATACAAACTACCCCAATGGACACCCTAGATCACACACAAAATTTCAGCTCCATACATATCAAATTAACAGAGATATGTGTCATTTATAAATTGTTACCCCCCCCCAAGATCCCCATCCCCGACGAATTTTAAAAAATCTAAATCTAAATCTACGAACCATAGATTATTCACAAAATTTCAGCTTCATACATGCCAAACTGACGGAGATAAGTATGTGTCATGTCATTTAAAATTAGGAGATTTGTGTTTACCACAAAACCCGCTGTGCGTATAAACAGCGCTGAAAACTGCAGCTCTGTGTGACGAAGTCGTAAGATACACAACGCCAACCCTCTGAGACATTGACATCAAAATAAAACACAATTTTTTTGCAAATAACTACAAGTTATGCTAATTATGAGGTTTTGTTATGTATACTAACAATTACAAAAGTAACCGTATCATTAACGTAAACTATCACACATTCTTTCGGCAAACACCGTGTTAAGCTGGCCAAAAATAGGCGCTAACCTTTGACATGTACTGTGTGTACGCAAAACGGAACCGGAACTTACTCTCAGACCGGAACCTCCTTCAAGACCATACAGCTGCGGGCCGAAAGTAGGCGCTAACCTTTGACATGTACAATCGCATGCGCAATACGCAAAACGGAACCGGAACTTACTCTCAGACCGGAACCTCCTTCCAGACCAGTACACCGGCGAGGAGCCAGTCATATGGACTGGACACGTTGAACGAACGGAAGGGCGCGGATAAGAAAGGTACGGAATGCGCTGAGATTGAAGTAGAAGATGAGGAAGGGAGGGATATATATATATAGAGAGAGAGGAGAGAGAGAGATAGAGAGAGAGAGAGAGAGAGAGAGAGAGAGAGAGAGAGAGAGAGAGAGGGAGGGAGAACGAGATAGCGAGAGAGACAGGGAGAGAGCGAGAGAGAGAGATAGAGAGAGAGAGAGAGAGAGGAGAGAGAGAGAGAGAGCAGAGAGAGAGAGAAAGAGAGAGAAGAGAGAGTAGAGGAGAGACAGAGAGAGAGCGAGAGAGAGAGAGAGAGAGGAGGGAGGGAGGGAGGGGAGGGAGGGAGGGAGGGAGGGAGGAGGGAGGGAGGAGGGAGGGAGGGAGGGAGGGAGGGAGGAGGAGGAGGGAGGGAGGGAGAGAGAGAGGGAGAGAGAAAGCGAGAGAGAGAGAGAGAGATGTGGAAACGTGTGATGCGGAATCAGCGACATAAGAAATAAAATAAAAAGCGCGAACCAGTATTATAACAAGATTATGCCAACGACCGAGTCGAGCAGTGATTAGACGTGCTTGTTAACGCTTTTATGTAAGTTTTAGCTCCATGCATTTTTCCCATCGTTTATCACAGCGTCGGATCTGCGACAATCGTACTACGCTTGCGGGTCGATGGGCGCGTAATTGGCAATGAAGCGTCGTTTTAGACAACGAAGACCGATGCGTTACCGAAGACAGCGAAACAGCGCTCGAGTGCATCACAGTTAACGTCGCAACATGACGCGAGCCACTGTTGTATTAAGTCGCATTGTAAGCGGGCCTGAAACTGATCGCGACAAAGATGAATGTCGTCATTGTGGAAATGAGTGTTTTTTTAGAGTTGGCGTCTCATGTCTGACAATCCTGGCTAACGTTACCGCCAAACGAAACATCGCAGCAATCCAACCGCCGCCAACTTTGATTAAGGTCTCAACATTTTCACGCTAATGAGTATTTTTCCAGATAACCATACCATCGCAGTTGATATGTCAGCAATCATAGACGGAACGAGGACCGTGGAACAGTAGTCTGTCTGGCTTTTTGCTAATCTTCCCGTTAAGCTGAATTGCACCCCATTATTTTCCTTCGTATCATTCAAACTCATTCTCTCCACCCTCTTTGTTATACATCCGGGTTACAACTTATAACAACATTTTAACTTCAGCATGTGTGTTGACGCCGGAGTTAGTTAAGTTCATATTTAATAAGATTGTTAAGTTACTTGCCTTTCTTTGGCTCAACGGAGCATTGGGCGCCTCCCAATGCCTTCATCTTCGGCACAGGACAACGCTGACGACGGCACCATGAATTTACCAAAATCCCCTTTGAGCCAAACATGGATACGAACAGGTAACTTAACATTATTATCAAACAGTTTAACTGTTGTTATAATGGGTCTGGTCCTGAGTCAATATGACTCGTGACTGTGGAAAGGTTTATGCTAGTTATCCGGAATACAACAATAGCATTATCATCCTAATCCAACTCAAGATCAATACTCTCAGTGGCGTATTTGGGGGCTTTATCCCCGTACCCCTCTGAGAATCAAAATGCGCAGGAAACGCTATTGATTACTGTGTGAAAGGTATTATATTGTTGTACGACTACTACTCCGCGCTGCGCAGAACGGACACCATTATAACAATGGGCAAAAGAAATGACTTACATTTGACCATGTCGACAGTTATTTCCGCTCGCCAGATTGAAGACGTCAAAGAGCACTCACATTACTGTGCGATATTCGTATATCACACATCTACGGCAATACGGCGTATTTGCATATATTGATAGTTCGCAAAATCGATGTTAATGTGTGTGCACAGCGCCCTCTGTATATCGATGGCCGGCTGTGTCTGGTAAAACTGTTCGAGTCACTGTCTACGGAAGTCGTTATAACTAACGGTCTTGCAACATGCAAACAAAAAGGTCACATGTGAATTGGACGCAATCACCCGACACTTCGTTATTTTCATTTTTAAACGATGAAAGAGTCGACCATTTTCCAATCTCGATGGAGTAACTACTACCAGAGTTATTTAATTAAGTACACACTTTACTATGTTGACGCATTCGTTTCATTGTGTGCATGTCAACTTTACAGCACTCAGCAACATCGTAGGTTAGTTCCGCAACTGAAAATGTTCTAAGATCTAATCTCAAGCTAAGCAACGAATTGTGTTGTTTTGTAAAACAAACTTCCGGCTCTCTTTTCGTCATTTTTAATATAATGTTCTTGATATTTGAATAAATATGCTGAACATGTACTGTTCTCCAAATTGCGTTTAATAAGCCCGAACCCTGTTCGCCATTTGAATGTTTCGCCCGCAAAATGTTAAAAAAATAAAATAAAATTGTCGTATCCTAAACACACTAGTGATTCGCAATCGCGTGGTTCGTTCCCACATCCAAGACAAACGATTCATCGAATTTCCTGCTAATGATTGCCACCCATAGCTGATTCCCGGTAACGATACAGACAATCTCGTTTTAAGATTCTCCTTGTGCGCCTTGAGCAACGAATGTGGGAATACGCTTACGCATATATTTACGGATTGGTTAGCGAGACGTGGAATTTCGGGTGTGTTTTTTTTCGACGTTATTTCTTGTCAGAATAATATATAGCATATTAGCATCATAGCATGTAGCCGATTTATTGACACATGATGGATCATCTTTGAGCCAACAGAGCTGCGGGACAGACAAAGAAGGACGTCATTTTGTTGCACCCTTGATATCACATTTCTCTTTCGCGCACGCATCTGCACGTGTGCACGGAGAATGCATGTCTTTCCTTTGAACATTACTTTGAAAGATAACCAAAGGTCTCGCGATCATGGCAAGTAACAGAAAATGACGTCAAGAACATTACGCGATCTTCGTAATTTCTTGTACACTTGAAGGAACTTTTCTAAAAGCATTACAAAAAACTATCGCATATATAGATATTATTAGTTTCATATATTTCCTGTTTATGCCAATCGTTCAGCAATATAGAGGGCAAGGTAGTCGGCTCAGTAGACGATATATAGTATGTATATTAAATCATAATCCCATCAATAAGACGAACGGCACAACTTTGGCCTAGTTCTTTTTCTTTTATGGATCAATACCTAGTAACAAGGAACACGCAATTTGAGGTTTCATTGGAATGATTAGGATTGTCAGGGGTATAGTAACGTGTACTGAGCGGCACCAAGGACTGAATTCATATTTATGATACGGTTTTACAGCCAATAACGTAGGCGATCAAACGTTTATGACGTCACAAAAAGCCGGCCTTCACGTGACATTTATGTTCTTCTTCGGCGCTCCCTTTATAAAGGAATGATGATAGTTACTGTACTGACGTATTACACCGGCTGTTATCCCTGTCCATATCTCCCTCACTGCAACCACCTCCTTCCATTCGGGGCAGTCTTCCCATCTTAAAAGGCAAACGCCGGCTCGTGTATTAGTTTCTCATATTCCCTTCGATTCAGGACCTGAATTACACTTTTATATGCAAAAACATGCTTGAAAGTGGCATAATATGTTGAGAGAATATAATTATAAATAGCAACAAACGGTTGGCCAAACTATATGGGTTACTGTGCGTCGAAAATTCGACTAGTATTCCCAGTTCGGTGATCTGCGAAATGAAAAATTAGGCACCCATGACATCAGACTTTCTATCAAAATGGCGCTGTCCATACAACTTGTATTCTGTATCTTCAACAAGGTTATTCTAGTAAACTACTGTCATAATATTCTTGTCTGCAAATGCAAATGGTTAGTAGATGCATAAGTTCAAACAATTCCCCTACTATTTCCATTTAAACGCGGACTGACCCTTTTGTTTCCGGTAGTTTCACCGCCTATATTCTCTTCCTCTCATTCTTGGTGGTCCCGGTTCCATCCGCACCAAATAACATGTCCATATAAACCTATTTCCCCCTTAACCGAAGTGTCCTAAACTCTTCTCTCGGGGCAATGACGTTTATAACATCACAAAAAAACATACCCTTATGACGTCACGAGCAGCAGCCATTCGCCTGACGTTTACGACGCCAGAAGAACATTTATTAGGGTAGCCATTAGCCTGATCTTAAACAGTAACCGTACTTAGTTTCGAAGGCCGGACGTGTATGACGTCACAAGAACAATGTGATCGTCTCATATGACATCCGAAGTACTAATTAACGAACTTTTTCTTCATCCTTTATAACTTCTTCTGTGATATACGTTACAGTACCTTAGCTCAACCCACCATACACTTCGGCGTTGTATCCTAACAAGGTTTTGTTAAGTATATAACCAGATTCCAGATAATATATGTTCCAGAGACAGATGCATTCAAATGAATGCACCTGTCTACAGCGTTACTCGATCCAAACACGTGATACATTGCACACTTACTCATCTGCGCTAATTACATTTGTGCTACTAAACTTGATTTAAAGAGAAACATTGCGATCGCGCATGTCTGGAACAGCCGTGCCCGTGCTGTCGTCATAGTAACGGAATTGTGTAGAACATAAAATAATCAAACCAATTACAGTAGTAGACAATGCCCGGAACAAAAAAACAATCTGTTTCATGTAGTAATGCAATAAAAATCGGCAAAAAATATTTACGACATCCACGAGTCTACAGTTAACTGCATTTACAATAATGATCATGATACTTTTTATTTATATAAAAACTGTCGTATACATTAAAAAAAAACACTGACGAGCCGTTTCAATAATGATCGATTGTTCAGTATAGAAGGTCGCCCATTTAGATGTGAAGAATTTTGTAGAATCTTTGGAAACGTAAAGAACAAAATTATGCGTATTACTTGGCAAAAGAGAGGGAATGCGTGACACAGTAGTATTTCAAAACAGCGCAGTTGACCAAGGGTGCTAGAGAAGAGAAAAAGAAAGGAAACCATATGAAGTCAGCGAGAGAGAATATTACGAAGTTCAAGCATGGGAGTATTCAAAAAGCACCCAGACAGAATTCAAATCTAGAACTAGAACTTCGCAGTTATCATGGAGGTGTTGACGTAAGCGGATTGTACAGAGTATATATACCGTTTTTAACAATTACGTGTGCCACCGTTTTAAAGAGCATAGCAATGACTACTGCTCAGAGAAGCAGGTAACTGTGCAAATAGAGCATGACGCATGAAAGCCTTACAGTAGTGCTATACGATCAGATGTCTCACAATGTAGCAACTGTCATCTCAATATCTAAGGTCACCATTGGGTGGGTCCAAGCAAACCTGCCCAACATCCAACAGACACACACGGTTCTCAGACGAGACAATAGAGAAACAGCACAATCGTCAACATACGTCATGTTCAACATAATTGTATCGGCGTCATGGCATTACTGTGAATGTGGCTATGTAAACCGCCCATGCGATTGGATGTGAGGAGCAGGTAAACGCAGCTGGTCGTGCGGTGAAGAAATAGAAACTTACCACGACAGTAAAATACTTCTATGCATGGGGTATTTCTCAGACGGAGTCAGCAGTATTGGACATGAACAATGCAGTGAATGAAAAAAACCATCTGCAAAACCTTCATGCGGACCTGTTAGAGTCCAAGGCTCAATGTGACCTCACGCTGTGATGCTAGTCGACTATTACATAGTACATAGTTGAGTCGTCGTGTTTCAATCCGTTCTGCTGGTCGTTAGGAAACTTTCATTCTAAATGTCCTTGGTATGCCATGGGGAAAACAAAATGGAAACATGCGTGACCATAGATGAAACAGCAAAAGAAGACGAAGATGACACTCTGACAACTAAGGAATCAACAACTCACCAATCTCAGAAATCAGCAGAGGTCATGCGTTCATGGAACACGCACGAAGAGTTTGTTGCTGAGAACTTTGGTGCAGTGAAATTATACGTTAAGAAGATGTGCGTAGAAAAATCGCTAAGATCGACGATGGGAGGATAAATTGGCCACATTAATCCAATATATTCCAACTGAGATCGTCGATGGGAGATAATATTGGTGCTAGGGTCGTTTCTCATATGTACCAATCGTTTACAGGCCGATTCGGTGTTCTACGTTATTAGTGTTCAACGCCATCCAAACTCATAATACTCCTTTTGAGACACAACAAATGACATGACCATTACCATTTCTTTTGTTGAATGAGTGAATTTGTACCAAGAAAATAGTTATACCAACAAATAATACAAATGTCTTGCCTGGGTTAGCAACTTGTGTGTTTTACGTTATTATATATTATGATTGTATTTTCACTGGAATTAATCACGAGTGTATATTTAAGCCTATGTGTATTTCAAAATTTGCTACAATAGATAGTGAAAGATCGACAGTATGTTCAGGTTAGGTTATATTTGGACATATATTTTAATAAAACAATCAATGAAAAGGTGTATGCGTCCTACGTTATCCGTATACGTTAATTTAAATAGTAATAATCCATGATAATTGTACTACATCGCCGAAATATTTAATTAGCTGATACTTCAACAAATGCTCTAGATGTCATTATAAATATTAAATAATGTAGTAAACGAAACATTTGTGATATATTTTGCATCGAGGTTTCACGCCATAGTCCATAGGTCCAAAATCAATCAATTTTATGTTTATATATATTTGTTATACAATTTGTCAGTACTATGCATAAACCGTGTACTTACAGATCGGCAAGTGTGTGTATTCTACGTTATCCAAATACATAATTAGTTGAAAGCCATACCACCAGCCACATGTTCACTTGAGGCGAACCCCATTGTTATGCAGCTTACGACAAGGGTCCAGTGCAAGATATAACAACAAAATAAATTGTATGGCTTTCCTGATTTAAGAGTAACAGCTTTTAGAAAATGACCAACCATGACCATTTCTCGTATATCCACATCAGCAAAACAAAGTCGTATTTTGCTATGACACCTCTATTGTGGTAAACAATGCGTATATTATTTATTGTTGTGCCTGCCGTGGCCAGTGTTTCACTTTACATTATGTACCATTTTCATTTCTTAAATGCTGATTTTAAGTGTATTAAGTTACATTTAGTAAGACAAGGTGGCAGGTAATGTAGGACACACTGCACAAATTTGCAAAAAAATCACCATAGTTTGAATGGTTATTGCAGTATACCACGGGTAGATTGGATGAGAAGAATTGTTGTTCCAAGAACCTCAACTTGTCTACATTCGTATCAAAATTCAATTTCATTATTACATTGAGTTCAGATTTTTCTAAATTGGACTGGGGACATTTTCGGTAGTTTTAACCATACACATGTATTTAGAAGCAACCAAGGAGAATTGTACGACCACGTAATCAGTGAATGCCACGCGCAGTGCAACAGCGTAAATGAACCAATCTACAATTGATTTCGAAACCTGATCCTCGATCGATAGGGACAGTGGACTGGTGATTTCCTCGTGATATATTTGGTTTCAACGAATGACGTGTAACCAGAAAGTAGAATTACGACATAGGATGTTAAGTGCCCCTTGCACGCACGCCTCTTGCAGTGGTGTGGTCGAAGAGCAAGAACACGACTCTCGCTTTAGAAACACAATAACCGATTAATCGTTAGCGAATGAAATTCGGCGATCAAATGTTATACTTTTAGCATATCTATTCGCCTCTTTCCCATCTAATAACTACCTCCGCTAAAGCACGTGTGACACAGCTATGTAGAACGATGTTAGGCGGTCATGTAAGTTAAGATGTCTAAATAATTAATGCCCAAGTGTTGATTTACTTATTATGATGAGAAGGACGAATTGCCGGGAGGAAGACGCGGGGCTGGAACCAGTAGACTTGTAAACGGAAAAGAGGTGTGCAGGCGTCTGGAGATAGATGGCTGGAGTTCGGCCACAGTGGTGAACAACAAGCAGCCAAGAAAAACTGGGTTCGGAATGTGTGCTGCTGAAGCGGAACACAGATGGATTGAGATTGAATTGCTAGAAGAGAATGCAATGAAGAAATACGTGGGAAAGGAAGTTAGTTCAAAGACTCTTTGGCGCACCAAACATATTTGCGTTTATCGCAGCAAAAAGATAATATTTGCGCAATGTTAGCATACCGATCTTCCCTACTACACTGCATTAAATATATCAATGCCATTATTACGCAAGGCGTAGCCTATGTGTGAATTTCAATTGCACTTTACAAAACGCCGAAGTCAGGCGAACCCGCCTGGCGAAGGCGAAGGCACCTATTCGCGGAAGCCATGACTGGCAGAAGGGTTTCGATTTATGTCGGCGCAAAACAAACAATGATTTAACAAGATTTAACAAGATTTAACAAGATTGCCATCCAGAAAATTACTCTGGATGGCAGGTGGACAAGGAAGCCTTTTGGCTTATCGAGAGTCCAATACTTTTTATCTACATGTATCCCGCCTTTTTAAGGTGAGTGTCGATTTTATTTTTAAACATATTCACGCTACTAGCACCAACACAATCAGGAGATAATCTGTTCCATTCATTTACAGTCCTTTGTGAGAATGAGAACTTTCTTATATCTAATCTACACTGCTCCTTTACTAATGTAGCTTCATGTCCTCTGGTCCTTCTATTTTTCTTAACTGAGAAAAAAATGTTTCTATCAATATTTTCATAACCATTCAATATTTTAAACACTTCTATGTGATCTCCTCTCAATCTCCTGGTCTCTAATGTTGTTAAACCACATTCTTTTAGGCGTATTTCGTAACTAAGATCCCTCAGATTTGGTATCATTTTAGTCGCTCTCCTCTGTACTCTTTCTAGCATATCTATGTCCTTCTTGCGATATGGCCTCCATGCTTGTATACAATATTCTAAATGAGGCCTCACTATTGTTTTGTACAGCGGTACTATTAATTCTTTTTTCTTATACGCTATATTTCGCCTAATTAATCCAAGGATTTGATTTCCCTTTGACGCTGCAATTCCGCACTGCTCTGAAACCTTCATATCAGCACTAATGGTTAACCCCAAGTCCTTTTCTTTTACAGTAGTACTTAGAACAGTACCCCCCATTTTATATTTTACCTCTTCATTCCCATGACCTGTGTGGAGGCATTTACATTTCCCAAAATTGAACAGCATTTGCCACTTTTCAGACCATTTGATCAACCTATCAAGATCATCTTGTAAATGCTGTCTGTCTCCATCACTTTTAATCCTTCTAAACACTTTTGTATCATCCGAAAATTTTAACACCTTGCTTGTTATATCATCGTCCAAATCGTTGATATATATTAAGAATAATATAGGTCCTAGTACTGATCCCTTTGGTACCCCACTCAATACCGATTTCCAGTTTGAAGCCTCCCCATCAACTACTACACGTTGTCTTCTGTCATTCAGCCATTTTTCTATCCAGTTTATTATACCATTTCCTATGCCATGGGCCTTTAGCTTAAGGAGTAATCTTTGATGTGGTACTTTGTCGAAAGCTTTTTGAAAATCTAAATAGATGATATCTACTGGTGATCCCTCATCTACCCACCTAGTGATGTCTTCCAAAAAACATAACATATTTGTTAAGCATGACCTCGCTTTTAAAAACCCATGTTGAGATGGGTTTATCAAGTTATGTTTAACAAGAAAATCCACCATGTGATCTTTAATTAGTCTTTCTAATAATTTGCAAATCACTGATGTTAAACTCACTGGTCTATAGTTCTCTGACTTGTTTCTCGAACCTTTTTTAAATAACGGTATAATGTTTGCCTCTTTCCATTCTAAAGGAACCACTCCCTCTTCTAATGACAAATTGAAAACTGTTGCAAGCGGTACGCTAATTTGTTCTACAATTTCCAATAGTAGTTTGGGCGGAATCCCGTCCACTCCAGGTGATTTATTATCCTTCATAGCCCTTATTTTCTTAGCTACCATTTCCGAGGTTACAACTAACTGTCCTAAATAGTCTGAATCTGCCCCCTTGAACTTAGCCTCTGGTACTGGCAGTGAACTAATATCTTCCCTGGTAAACACTGAACTAAAATACTCATTCAGGTCTTCTGCCATTAAGAATCCCTCTGATATTGTATTTCCAGCACTATCTTCTAGAGGACCGACCTTATCCTGAACTTTCTGTTTGCTTCGAATATACGCATAAAAACTCTTACTGTCATGTTTTATATTACTAGCTAATTTTTTTTCATAGCTTCTCTTTGAATTTCTAATTTCAGCTGTAGCTTGATTAAGTGCTTCTTTATAAATGTTGTAGTCTTCATCATTTCCAGTACATCTATATGACTTCCACATCATTTGTTTATACTTAATTTTTCTAATGGCTTCTTTCGATAAGTGTTTCTTTTTAGACCGTTTCCCTTGTTTTTTGAAAGGTACAAATTTATCGACTATGCACTTAATTTCACTATTTAAGATATTCCAGCATTCGGTTGCTGTCTTATTCTTCAGTGTGTTATTCCAGTCTATCTTTGCTAAATATTTCCTCATGTCCTTATACCTTCCTTTGTGGAAATTTCTCCTATACTGCTTTTTACTATTCCTTTCTGATTTTACTTTGATGGTAAAATGTATCTGGTTGTGATCACTACTCCCCAGTGGCTCACATATCTTGACATTGTCAACTAATTCTTTCTGTGAGGACAAAACTAAGTCTAACACATTCTCTCCCCTGGTTGGTTCTAGCACATGTTGAGAAAGGAAACTATCTTGTACTAAAACTAAAAACTTGTGGTCCTCACTCCCCATACTCTGTAGAGATTTCCATTGTATATGCCCATGGTTAAAGTCCCCCATAATAATACAGTTCCGTTTGCTTACTTCCCTTATAGCGTTTTGTATTTTTTCATTCTCTTCTATGCTTATGTTTGGACTTCGATAAACTAACCCAACTGTTAACGTTGAGTTTCCTGTAACTATGTTACACCAAACAGCTTCTTCGCAATCTGCTTCTCTTTCTAATTTTATTTCATAAGCCTGGATAGATTCTTTAATATATAAAATAACTCCACCTCCCTTTCTTCCTATTCTATCTTTCCTAAACATTACATATCCTGTTAGTCCCAATTCGGCATCTGATATATCAGTGGTGGCCCACGATTCGGTTATACCTATTATGTGAGGGTCAATATCTTCTACCATAATGTTTAGTTCACTTCTTTTGTTTACTATGCTCCTTGCATTTAAACAAATGCATTTATATCCTGATTCAGAACAGTTTTCCAGGCTGTTCTTTGCCGATTTATTTCTGCTGTCTTTATCTATGCCTCCAGTTTCAGGCTTCTCTGTGAATCCCCCCTGCGAATCTAGTTTAAATAGATGCAGCCTGTCCCACTGTCAACAGATTGCAGCAAGTTCTCTGAGAAAACTGCTGCCCCCTTTCCACTTAGATGTAGGCCATCTCTCATGTACATATCTTCCCTCCCAACAAAGTATCCCCATAAATCTACGAATCCCACCCCCTCTTCTTTACACATCTGCTCAACTAGTGCGTTGATCGCCATCCTCTTGCAGTTTCTATATGTCGGCCCCCTTCCTCCCATTACTGGCAAAATTCCTGAGAGGATAATCTGTTCTACTCTTGTCTTCTTTAACTTCTTCACTAACTGTCTGTACTTCTGAACTATCCCAGTTGTTCCCTCCCTCTCTGCGTTATTTGTCCCTATATGTACTAGTATAGACCCTCCCTTGCCATGCCCCAGTACCTTCTCTACCCTTTCAGTTACATGTTCTATCCTAGCCCCCGGTAGACAAACAACGACGTCCTCCCCCTCGCTTAGAGTCTTATCTGTCTTTCTCATAATCGAATCGCCCATAAACACCCTCTCTTTCCTCATTGCCCCCTCAATCACTGCCTCAGTGTAGCTCTTTCTACGGTTTGCATCTGTCTGGTTGTAATCTTGTTCCCCTGTCTTCTGCTCTCCCGTCACAATCTCGTCCGTTCCATTCTTTCCTGACGCTGTTTCTCTTGTCACCTTTCTTCCTGTCATCGTCCCTCCCGACTTCTCTTCTGTCACATGTACTCTCACTTCCTTTCTTCCCGTCATCTTTCCTCCCATTGCATTTCCTTCTCTCCTCTCCCGTCTCTTTTTCCCTCCTACCTCTTTCTCTACGGTCACTTTCTCTCCTGCCACCTTCACACCTGTCACATTTCCTGCCGTCGATCCTCCACTTTCTTCCCCTCCGATCACCTTCCCTCCTCTCAGTCTCCTTTCCTCGGTCTTGTTGCCACTACTCTGCTCCTTCAGTTTCACAGTATTCCCAACTTTATCCCTGTCGTCTCTCTCCATTCCATCTGTCTCCTTGCTGATTCTCATCTCCATCCCCTTCACAATATCTACCAACCTAGCTACCTCTTTCTCCAGACATTTCACCTTCCAACACCCCACGCACTGAAAGGTGAATCCCTCTTCCTTGGTTTCTGTCCATGACTTCGTACAGCCGGATAAGGCAAAATCTACCCAACTGTGGCAGTCGTCGCACACCAAGTGTCTCTTTGCCTTGACTTGCCGCTTGCAAGGCGCCATATCAGAATTTATTTAATAATAATAATCTAATTAGCTATTTAAAATAGTTTTGTCAACTGTGTTTACACTATTCACTGTCTATGTAGTCTTTAAGAAGACTGTTTTCTGTGCACAAATGTTACACTTTACGTAAGATTGCGTACGCTAGACTGCCTTATTTATTTAGGTTATACAGCGCCCTAGCGAATAAGAGAGACACTAGCTACATAAACTTAGTTCGTCCGATTATCGCAAATGCTTAATTTTAACAACAAAGCTACCTTATCAAAATGTCTAGCAGGTACTGACTTACACAGATATTATCTTATGTAGGTAGTTTATGGTTGTTACTTTATCACCTATATATTCTATCACATAACGAGGTTTGTTAAATCTTGTTTACAAACGTATTGTAGCCGTAAGCTAACGTACCCTATTATCACTCACTAGACTAAAGTGTCCTAAAATACTTTATCTAACTAACTTTAAGCACAACTGCTACTCAATATATGTTTACTGCTACTTTATGAATGATATTAAGGCAAGAATAATACTTATCAATCAGTAATTCCACTTGCTTATGAACTTTGATACACCACCAATTTCAACGATCTATCTCCGCCAAATATAGCCTCGATGTTCGCTTCGCACCACATTTACTGTTCCTAATGACTTGACCATAGTCACACAAAACAAGTGACAGATATTACCGCGTTATCATAGTTTACCATAGCTTTCATTTCTTGTAATTAAATACGTTTAATGAAATGTTGTTGACGGCGGAACGCCAACAGGTCGACGTATAGTTTTTAAAAAATGTAACGAAAATATATCGCGAAGTAAATGAAATTAACGAAGTAAAAAGTAGCGTTACCTTAGGTAAAACTACTGCGTTACAAGTAGAAGTAGCTAATATAAATTGTACTTCGTTACTCTCCGTTACTTGAAAAAAAAACTACTCAAGTAGAGTAACGAAGTAGTTTTAAACAAAGAGAGTTTAGAGAGACGGTGACAGAAAGAGAAGAGGATCGAGACGGATGGACAGTGTAGAGAGAACGTAGCCGGAGATAGAAGGACAGACTATCTCGAGACCTGACGACATAACGACGACCAAGGAGACTAAGCAATATGCTGCGTGAAAGAAGAGGAAGCAAGAAACGAAAAAAAGAAGTTGATTAATAGCAATGAGCGCGATAGCAAACCGCTACACACGGATGAGAAAAACACTCGTACAATTTATAGCGTGCAGTAATTGAAACAAGACAAACGATAATGACGTCGTAACGCATATGCCATTGAAAACACCGAGATTAGACCACCGACTCAGCGTGACGTTATTACGTATTAATATTAATAACATAATTAGTGGAAGCCGCAAGTGTTTTTCCGTAACCATCATTTTTGCAATCACATGAGGTATGATCGGTGACAGGATCTTTTCACCGAGTGGGTGGTCTCGCCCGGTGGGACAGCGCCGCGAATGCATTTCAAAGGGTTAGCCTACTGTCACGTGTAAACAAATCAAAGAACTAAAAGTGGTGACAGCTATGACGATCGCGACAACATAAATCCGACTCGTGGCGAGACCTTTTTTCCGTCTCGTGACGCCAGAAGGAGATGGCGTACCAGGTAATAAGGTTTTTGTCTTCGCCGAGCAGCTGGCCAGGGCTTATTAGACGTCTGTAATGAGTCTTAACTGTAGGCAAAATATTCCTCCAGCCGCGCCATCTGTAGCCACGCTCAGTGCCACTTAGTTCGCGGCCGGGCGAGAACCGCGTCACTTGTCAACGCGGGAAATGATTAATATATCACCTCGCGACAGCCAGTGTGATCGGAAGTTGGCCGGCGCAAGTTCGCTTCATTGCAGTCGTAAAACGCCCGAGTGCGAGCGTGTAAACGTTGGCTTACGTGCGCGTTTGGGTGTGCATGTATGTGTCACGAGGCGTTGGGCAGACTCACGACGTGTGTGCGTGCTTCACGCACATAGAGCCTGGGAACAAGACAGAAACTGTCACGACGATGAGATTGATTTTGTTTTGTTTCCTGGAGTTTTCATCCCTTTGAAATTCCTTTAAGGGGTGGTGTTCACGTCACCCGTGCCGTTCTATATGTAATGTGTCTCTGCAATGGTTTTTCAATGTTCTTTCGAGATCTCTAATACCACTGTCTTACCATCTCCATTTTGGTAATGTTCTCCTTCTGTCACCCTCTTCTGTTTTACAAGCCCTTGCTGTCAATTTTTCTTCACTCATTCTCCACGCGTGTCCTGTCTCTACATAACATGTTATGTGTAGAGTCACGGATAGTATCGTAGCCAACACAGCTGACGGATATCAGTTTGCCCATCGTTCCCACGTGACACGGCATATGCATGCTAACACGCGACGTCATGATGCATTGGTAAGATTCCGATTCAACAGTGATGTTGGACATGACACACTAGATTTTATAATTTGCACGTAGTGCTGCCGTCGATATCCCGATAGATATGTGGCATTCGGCATATACCCGTTCGGAAAACAAAGTTGGAAGTCAATAAATTCGTGAATAAACAAAACTCTTATATACAAACGAAATCGTTTGTGCCATTTAGCCAGCACGGGTCACAGAGAAACTAATCGTCGAGAGAGGTTCGATTATCTGCCCTTAGCAGTGCGTCCTCTCCCCGTCCAGACTACACTCGAATGATTTACGACATTAGAAACAAAAACGGAGATCTTCCTAGGTCTAAACTATCATCAATTGTCTCGACTTCCAAGCGATGTCGAACGAAATTACATACTTCTATTTTATTCAGTCTTTTTGGCCGACAAGACAATTACAGATATTGCAAATGTTGCCCGTGACGTCATACAAGGAAAACACAACGAGAAATGTTCACATGGGCGAAATACTTCAGATATATGTATGTATGTATGTATGTATGTATGTATGATAGATATATCGAACGAACATATGTTCTAAGACATGAACATGATACATACATACGTACGTATGTATGTACGTACGTATGTACGTACGTGTATGTATCATGTTCATGTCTTAGAACATATGTTCGTTCGACATATCTGTCATGCCTTAGTATAAATAAATGTTTAAAACATATATCATGCCTAAGTACATAATGTTTGAAATATCTATCATACAATATTTACAATGATACTTTTCTAAGGCAATTTGAACACAAGCATGGGACTATAATTAAATGTAGCTTTTTCTGCGACGTTTATCTAAAGCACCCTTCTATAACCTGCTGCTGCGTTAGAGACAGCGTGGACTGCTGCGTAAGAGACAGCGTGGGACTGCTGTGTAAGAGACAGCGTGGACTGCTGCGTAAGAGACAGCGTGGACTGCTGCGTAAGAGACAGCGTGGACTGCTGCGTAAGAGACAGCGTGGGACTGCTGCGTAAGAGACAGCGTGGACTGCTGCGTAAGAGACAGCGTGGGACTGCTGTGGCTGGTGATTTAGAACACAATGGATAAGCATAACGACACACACGGGCGGATACTCTGAAAGGAAACCCCGTCGTAAACTATAGAGATGTGCTATAAATCACTCGATAAAAAGCGTAGAGACATACCATAAGTCGGCTGTCATAAATGTTAAGTCGCGTGTGCTGTTTTTCTGCAAGACGATACTCGATGAACTGCCGGTTTAGTATCCAGAGTTTTCGTATTAAACTGATGCAATATAATTTTACTGCCTTGTGCATCCGAGGACCACAGTTACGCTACATGGCTAATTCAGTGGCACGGCTGAGCCGAATGAACAGTGTATTGATTAAAACTACTGTGTATGTTGCAAATATTAGTGTCAATTAAACCGTATTTACACAATGAGCAAGCTATGTAGATCGAGAGAGTCGGTTGTTGGCGTCAGATACGCACATTCGCATGCACACGCATGCACGCACGCACACGCACACACGCACGCACACACGCGAACGCATGTACAGCCGACTGTAAATTCCGGCTAAAATATTTCGAAACCAAAACGTATTCAGCCAAACGTATCGTCGACGCGCAGCGTGTTTGAAAATATCGATACTTCGACATTTCAAACTCCAAATATAGTTATTATGTAATAACTGTGTCTGTTAAGAAAGGCAACCATATTTTAACCATCATCTGTAATAAAATGCTGTTCAATGTTGACACTACTAGAGAGTGTTTGCTGGCGCCCTGATCTCGACTTTCGTTTCGATCCCGTTTGTTGGACAATCGAACCGATCGCGTGACGCGATCGGGATCTGGAAGGGAGTCGAATTTGGTGCGCGTGCAAACACTCTCTAATAATCTAGCGTTGGCAGATCCACGCACTGGCCATGGAAGGAACACGAAGTCTACTGTAAGACAAATATCATACTATACTATATTGTTGTGCATACTCGAAAGCACTCGTTCATTTTCTTGCCTTATTAGGAGACATACAAGGCATGTACAAGGCATGTACAAGCCTAAGAATGCAATTGTTGTCGGTCTCATGTCCGGCTACTGACGCTCTCTCAGGTCAGGTTGCATGCAACGTTTCTTTCACCACGGTCCTTCTGTGTGGTTCCTTACAGTGGCCCCGTCTCCTTCTGCCATCAGCAATCCAGTGGACGATTGTCTTGGAAAGTGCACAGGGGGAATTCGGTACACATACCCTAGCTATTGCCATCTCCGACTTTTTATCGTTTTGTTGCCAGCGACGTTTCTTGAACATCTCTCACTATGGCTGTGCCTGATGAACGCGCTGTCGTCCTCACAAGAAGCAGCTACAGGGAGTTCGCCTTGGTGCTGAACATATACTATTAATTACAACATCAAATTGCAGAATTAATTCCCCAATGCTTAAGTTCTTCATATATTCTGCATCCGCAGCATATCAAGGTTATAATACATTGGGCTCAAGCATATTCACATACCAAAGTCATTGTTCTACTTTCGGTACATGTATTAAGTATCCGTATTGAAGGTAGACCCGATACTCCGGTTCAGAGGCAACGTGAAGGCTAATGGCAAACCTAGCAAAATAGCACACGACAGGGCAGACATAGTTGGATAAATCAGTGCCGCAATGGCCATATCGATAGTGAATAAAGTCGTGTGAGATTCCAGCAGGACAAGAAAGTTCGCCGCAAAGCCTTTGCCAGACAAACACTGATTATACGTGCTGTAGGCGACTACCGGGCGTCCGGGGCGGATCCTGGGATGGGGTTGGTTTAGGTGTGTGCGCCCCCCGCTTTGCTTGAACGAACGTCAATGGGGGGTTTAGTTAGATGTATTATGTGGGTCCAGGAGATGTTTGAGGCAGAACGCCTCTCCGTTTTGGCCTCAAAGAAGGGTGCAGTTGGATGTTTTTATGAGCCTCAAGAGGGTGCGTTTGGAGGTGTTTTGTGAGCCTCAAGGGGTGCAGTTGGATGTTTTTATGAGCCTCAAGAGGGTGTGTTTGGAGGTGTTTTGTGAGCCTAAACGGGGTGCGGTTGGGTGTTTTTTGTGAGCCTTAAGGTGATATCGTAAGTTTGTTTACCCAATTGTTGAAAACAACCATTCATATACGCAATCATATGCGCACGCACACATACACGCATTCATGTATGCACGCACACACACACGCACACACGCGCGCACACACGCGCGCGCTCACACATACACCTACAGCATATGCTATCACATAAATCTGCACAGAATCAACTGCCCGTGATATGTGTTTCTGCGACCGACTTTGGCTCTGTGAAATTGCTGATACAAATGTTGCTAGTTCGTCGCCAAACTAAATTAAATCCGTCATCTGGATAATTTATTAGCTCGGTACTCAACAGAAACTGTGCGTCCCAGGCAACGAAATCCACCTTCGTCATCGCTACGTGCGCCGGAAGTGGGACAGACGTGACACGCGCGCTGCGCTGAATAGAGCGTCCGGGTCAGAAATAAAGATGGCGGCGCCACCGGAAAGAATAAAACCTGGGCGTCGTGTTTTGTTAATGGCCGTCACAAGAGTCGCGAACGCAAGCGACTGAAGCTTTGTTCGTCGTAAATGATGCGCGTGCACTTCGGCCGTGTGCGCGCACGGCTTCGTTTATCGCATTTAGATTACGCCGAGATAGCAGAATCGTGATTTAACGTCGCCGCCGAAGTATCGTAACCAAAGACAACGTCCTACTTATCGATGGAATCTCGGCGACGGATACACATCTAAACCCGTGACCCGCACACGAAGCAAGCTGCCCTTGTCACCCGATAACACATTGCCCGACGGTCTACTTCGTCACATTACTCGTCCGCCATGCAATTAATCGCATTCACGTGATATTGCTTTCGCCTGATGCACACAGTCACAATGCGCAATCAATTATCTGCTTCAGGGAGAAACAGAGCAATATCACCAACTGAAAACAACGTATTTTCGCCTCACGTTTTTACACACACACACGCACGCACGCACACACGCACACACACACGCACACACGCACACACGCACACACACACACGTGTGTGTAACAAGTGAATCTCGCAGCTGACCCCTTTCGATGTGACTTCTTCAGTGACTATCGACTTCACCGGGCCACCCATCTCTGTGTCACTCCTCCAGGCACCGGAAACTATCGATAATTACATTACGCACGCATTCACAGTCGCATATATACGAATCGTAACGTCAAAAGACCCATATCGCAATTATTCCCCACATGTCGCTTTCGCTTGACAGCGGCGGCATCAGATGCTGATAGGTTTCAGAGACGTGTCAAAGCAACCCGGGAAGCTACTACCGCAGTTCGATTTTTAAACGAGCTGCCGCAACGTTGGCTTCCCCTCTTTTGATTAACGACAATCGCGCGAACACCTCTAGGTTATAAAATGCGTGCGATGAATTTACATGCAGTGGACATTCCTGATGCACGTACTAATACAGAGAACGGGGATATGTTAGACAGGTAGTTAGCGTATGCAGGGCCGACACAAGGTGTTCGCCGAATAAGTTACGTTTCTACTATATAAACGAGTTGTGTCAATTCGAATATGCCGCCACACTTCAAGAACATTGTCTCAGTTCCATTTCAATACGCTTCAAGACAAAGTGTTAGTTAATGATAACACCAACAAGCGGTATTAAAGTAGTCAACATACCGTGGATACGCCATGAAGGTTTTACATGATAGCGGATTATGTTTAATTGATCTAACACTAAGAGAAAGCTACATATATCATAGCCAATCACCAGTCGGTGAAGTAAGGCATGCAAAGTTCACTAGAGGTGATGCCCATGATTTCGCAACTTCAATCTTACAAGGATTTAAGATGCGTAGATAGTCTTTCAACTTTACACCCGATAACACAAGGTATTGTGAGCACGTTTATTTCATTTGCGTATAATTTGAATACAAATTACTTTGGAATGGAGTCAAAACTTCTAAAAACTGCTATTTTGGTCAATACTACAAGAAACAAAACGTACACTTATCATTAATATTGTTTTATATATAATTTGTGCCTGTGAACACACGAGGGCAATTAGAAGATGTCTAACAATATCAGACGACGAGAACACTAACTTTAAACCGCACACATTTCCGACGATGTACCGCGTGTTTCGTCATCAGCGTTCTGTTACAGTCGGCGCTACGACATTGTGACGACATATTTAGGTCTTGGTTCATTAAGGGGAGGGTCTTCAAAGCAGGTCGTCACTGGAAACCTTACGTTTCGCACAGCGCTCAATCAACGGCGTGCCGAGGCCTCTATTACTACTGCGACCACCTGACATTTGCGCGCTATATATGTCGAATTAATTGTACCTGCTTTTTAATGCTTATCTACGAAAACGAGTATGATTCAAACTTCAGCATCTGCAGCACGCAATTCCTTGTCATCTACTGAGCAGCGACTCAGAAATCCGGTGCAAGGATTCGTGTGTTCTGCCGAGTGGCCTAAGCTATTTATTGAGTGGAACAACGTGGCCTATTGCTTAGCAACAACGTCCGCCGTGTTTCTAAAATGGCTACGAAACACGTGCAGCTTTTGGACATTTCGTTGTATGACCTGAAATTCTGGCCCCAAATATTTTTCTTTGCAACAAAAAACACAGAGTAACGTTGTTTAAATGAGAACTGCGAGGGGGAAGATTGATATGGCCAATGTTATGCTGTTCGAATAATATAATGTACATTTTATGTTAACATTATTGGTAAAGCAAATATTAACGGAGGTTACGCGCACAATTATGATTGTGACGCAGGCAAACAAAGACAATTGTGCAGTAATTGCGGCATGGCTGAATATTTTCCGAGAAATATCAAGGTGGTGTTCTGCTGAACAGGTCTGCCAGGGGTGAAGTCTAATGCGCTTTTACTATTTAGCAGCATTTCGTTTTTAATCCAATTTTCACAAAGGATCAAATAAACTATTTCCTGAATCTTCACCGACTGGTTCATGACGTTCTACGATGCGCGCTTCATAGGAAACCGTGTAACGTCATCTGTTCTTAATGACCGGGTATCAGTGCTCGGTTTGTCACTTAGTGGACGGTTGAAGACAGCGGGCGTTCTGCATCCCGAACCGACGTCCTGGTGAGCTCAGACCTAGCCGCGTTTAACGCCAGAACGGTTGCTGCGAACGGAAGCCGAGCCGCGCGACGGACGGAGACGGCGCGGGCCGGTGATTATCGGGTAATTGTGACCTTCTCATCACAATCGGATACTCGTGATCACACATGTAGTAGCCGCGGACATTTCCAGCGATCCACACCGCGTAAGACCACATTATGTGTCCGTCCGCCATTAACCACTGAACGAGTCCCCATGAAAATGCGCTTTGGTATGATGTGATAATTTTGTTCGAGCACTTTTATACAAGACATGTTGGTACATAGAATATTGAATGTACTATTGCATTATATCTTTCACCAGATAGAAATTAATATACGCTGGTCGCTTGCGTATTCGCACAGTGGTTATGTTGCCGAACGCACCAATATTTCAAAATCAGTCACCAGGTTATAACGAAATTATTTGTGGGGATGATTTTTAAAATCGAGATAAGTCATTTTTACGAATTTTCCACACCAGGTCAGTTTCATGCGCTGAGAAAATTAAAGAAAATCTATAGAGAAATTATCCATCCAGCACAGGGTATGTTATAATGGCCGCCTATGTAAAATGTATTGTGGTTGGACCCCATACGGTTTTCTCGCCGAATTCGACCGTGTCATTCGGTGTCAGCATGAATGATTTACGGAGAAAAAAGCGACCGCTACACACGAATCGCTTGACGTGAAGGGTTGCGATCCGTTTTGTGAGGGACAACTAATTCGTCGTGGTATTTATCGCGCATCGCAGGCGCTGTAACGAGGCGGAAGAACATGGAAAGGTGACACTGTAGATGCCACTCATCGCATTACTGTCAACACGTTATTTGTCTTGTTTACGCAACTTATCGCTTCCTTTGAGAGCATTACAAACTGGTTGTTTAGATGTCTGGGCCTATTTATATATCTTAGTAGGCCTACAACTGCCCCGAAACGTCATTACCATTTTTGATAACGCAACGACAATTTCTGATAGCAGAAAACAACTAGATCAGAAGAATACACACAGTGACACGATAAGATAGAAGGAAGAAGGAGGAACTGAAGGAAGAGAGTGGCAGGAAGAAACACCTGAATATTAAAATTATTGGGTGCCGACTTGGATGGGCAGAACCCATATGGAGAATGAATTGAATTTTATTCAACAAACATATACAATTTGAACTCATACATAACAGCATGTTTATCATACTGCATTAAATCAACATTAAAATCGCCACATAAATATATTGTTTTAGTATGACACTTATTAAAAATAAAATTGATATGGTCATTTACCAATGTCATATGTGGCGGGTGCTCTCTACATGTAACATACAGTTTGTATTTTACAATTTTTCAACGTAGCCTCAGCAGTTATAATTTCAGCACAATTATCTATATTTGTTGACAGAGCAGGGAGATATTTGTGATGTAATGATTTGTTTATGTATAGACCAACTCCTCCGCCTTTTCTGGTACTCCTAGAACTTGACACAAAGTCATATCCATCCATATTAGGTGTCTCACTACTGTCATCATTTAGCCAAGTTTCAGAAAGAGCAATGACGTCAAACACCACATCCAGTGTTGCAATATGATCTTTTAGCATATTAATATAAATGATGAGAGATTGACAAAGAGAGCACAGAAGAGGATGGCAGGAGAAGAGTAAGACCGAAATTAAGACGGAAAGACGATGTGAAGATAAATCGCAGAAGCCCAGAGTGGATACACGTTGCAGAAGACTGGGATAGAGAAGAATATAAGAAGGCGGAATCAGATGGTGTGGACCCCATTCCACAAGGAATACATGGAAAGAAGAAGTGACCATTTCTACTTGTCTGTCTCGCTAACAAATCTCATCAAGCTACAAATAAACACAGATGCATAATTTCTACGCGCGGGTGTATTTTGATCAGCGATATTTTAGTCACTTACATAAACTAAATGAATATTATCGAACTATGGTAATATTTAATAAAACATTCCATAATTTGCATCCTTGGTAATACCATTACGGGCAGGTAACCGTACCCGAAAATATAAGAAGATGTCCTAATAGGAAACGGTATTGTTTAAATGTGACATTTGTACGCGACATTTTGGAATACGCTGTTTCCTGCGTGTTTCCCTTAAATATAATTATAACAAACACGCACTACTTAGAAGTGCACCGCGTTAACCTTGTTAAGCGTAATGCAATTTAGTGAACAAATTAAGAAGAACGTTATATTCGATTTGAATACACAAGTGGTTCCTCGTACAAGAAATAAACGATCGCTTAACGCGCTCAAACAAAATGTGATTTAACGCGAGTTAACAAGGTTTAGCAAAATATAAATAAGTGAACCGTGATTTAACAAGATTTAACAAGATTACGAGAGCACGCAACGACCTCAGCATTGCATGTGGATAATACGTTTGAGCAGCTGCATGTTATAACATTGTTTCGTTTCTATTAAAAGTGTGGAGCGCAGTAGCGCAGCGGTAAGAGCTCCGGAGTCTCGAATGAGAGAACGCGGAATGCTTCCCAGAGAAGTCGAGATGATGTTCGATTGAACAGGTCTGCCAAGGAGTAAAGTGTAAAGTGCTTTGAGCAGTCCTGAGGACTGGATACTGCGCTATATATATATATATATATATATATATATATATATATATATATAAGAACTTACCTTTACTTTTTAATACTATATGTAACCTTACTTCAGTCTTAATTTGGAGATAGCGAAACAAGAAGCATACAAATAATAACGTGGCGTTTACAGAGGGGCGTCCATGGTATTTGTTTGAGATTTTCCAGTAAAATGACCAATGTAACCTTAAGCGGTTCTTTTCCGGGATCTCCTGATTCTATTATTTATCATCGCCTTCGGAGTTTAGCTACAGCTAACCGGACTGGTTGATTGATCGTAGGCTCGACTGAACTGAACAGGGACGTCCGATATGTACACAAAGGTTCGGTGGCTCCCTTCCTTCCTTCCTTCCTCAGTCCCTCCGTCCGTCGCATTCACTTCTCCCTATCTCTTCGTCTACATCTCCCCGCCTCTCTAACTCTTTCTGACGATTACAATATAATTGATCCTGTACCTTTCTCTCGAATGTCGTCAGCTTAAACTTATAATACGTCGTCAAGCAGCGTTTCTCTGGCGTCCTTTCCCAGATAAACAATTTCAGTTTCTCAGTTTGAAGCGCCGTAGCGTTTGGATGCATTGACGGTGTGATCTGCCGTTTGCTGCATTGCGAAATATTCACTTGCGGCACTTTCCGTTAGTTCCCAGTTCAGTTGGGTCGGGCTCCGACCGCCAATAGTAACATTTACGGCGTGCCTTGGACACCTTTACGAGGACTGCACCGGCTCGGTTCGTTAAAACAACGTGACGGTGCTTCTTATTGACAGGCGGGTCAACTCGACAAATGGAAAATAAACCCACGGGAGTCGTTTTGCGAACTTGTGTGTCTGCAAACGTCGACAGTCATGAATATCTTTTCTATTTTTACAGTTCAATCTTGCCGACAAACGGAAAGCTGATAAACATGTGAT
>CM034540.1:27151751-27294467 GCA_020002185.1 Paraescarpia echinospica
GGCTGGTGTGAATTACGTAGTTGGGCTGGTGTGTATTATGTAGTGGGACTGGTGTGTATTATGTAGTGGGACTGGTGTGTATTATGTAGTGGGACTGGTGTGTATTATGTAGTTGGACTGGTGTGTATTACGTAGTTGGGCTGGTGTGTATTATGTAGTTGGACTGGTGTGTATTATGTAGTTGGACTGGTGTGTATTATGTAGTTGGACTGGTGTGTATTATGTAGTGGGACTGGTGTTTATTATGTAGTGGGACTGGTGTGTATTATGTAGTTGGACTGGTGTGTATTATGTAGTTGGACTGGTGTGTATTATGTAGTTGGACTGGTGTGTATTATGTAGTTGGACTGGTGTGTATTACGTAGTTGGGCTGGTGTGTATTATGTAGTTGGACTGGTGTGCATTATGTAGTTGGAATGGTACGTATTACGTAGTTGGAATGGTACGTATTACGTAGTTGGAATGGTACGTATTACGTAGTTGGGCTGGTGTGTATTACGTAGTTGGGCTGGTGTGTATTACGTAGTTGGGCTGGTGTGTATTATGTAGTTGGACTGGTGTGTATTATGTAGTTGGACTGGTGTGTATTATGTAGTGGGACTGGTGTGTATTACGTAGTTGGACTGGTGTGTATTACGTAGTTGGGCTGGTGTGTATTATGTAGTTGGACTGGTGTGTCTTATGTAGTTGGACTGGTGTGTATTATGTAGTGGGACTGGTGTGTATTATGTAGTTGGACTGGTGTTTATTATGTAGTGGGACTGGTGTGTATTATGTAGTTGGACTGGTGTGTATTATGTAGTTGGACTGGTGTGTATTATGTAGTTGGACTGGTGTGTATTACGTAGTTGGGCTGGTGTGTATTATGTAGTTGGACTGGTGTGTATTATGTAGTTGGAATGGTACGTATTACGTAGTTGGAATGGTACGTATTACGTAGTTGGGCTGGTGTGTATTACGTAGTTGGGCTGGTGTGTATTATGTAGTTGGACTGGTGTGTATTATGTAGTTGGACTGGTGTGTCTTATGTAGTTGGACTGGTGTGTATTATGTAGTTGGACTGGTGTGTATTATGTAGTGGGACTGGTGTGTATTATGTAGTTGGACTGGTGTGTATTATGTAGTTGGACTGGTGGGTATTATGTAGTTGGACTGGTGTGTATTATGTAGTTGGACTGGTGTATATTATGTAGTTGGACTGGTGGGTATTATGTAGTGGGACTGGTGTGTATTATGTAGTTGGACTGGTGTGTATTATGTAGTTGGACTGGTGTATATTATGTAGTTGGACTGGTGTGTATTATGTAGTTGGACTGGTGTGTATTATGTAGTTGGACTGGTGTGTATTATGTAGTGGGACTGGTGTGTATTATGTAGTTGGACTGGTGTGTATTATGTAGTTGGACTGGTGTGTATTATGTAGTTGGACTGGTGTGTATTATGTAGTTGGACTGGTGTGTATTATGTAGTGGGACTGGTGTGCATTATGTAGTTGGACTGGTGTGTATTATGTAGTGGGACTGGTGGGTATTATGTAGTTGGACTGGTGTGTATTATGTAGTTGGACTGGTGTATATTATATAGTTGGACTGGTGGGTATTATGTAGTGGGACTGGTGTGTATTATGTAGTTGGACTGGTGTGTATTATGTAGTTGGACTGGTGTATATTATGTAGTTGGACTGGTGTGTATTATGTAGTTGGACTGGTGTGTATTATGTAGTTGGACTGGTGTGTATTATGTAGTTGGACTGGTGTGTATTATGTAGTGGGACTGGTGTGTATTATGTAGTTGGACTGGTGTGTATTATGTAGTTGGACTGGTGTGTATTATGTAGTGGGACTGGTGTGTATTATGTAGTTGGACTGGTGTGTATTATGTAGTTGGACTGGTGTGTATTATACAGTGGGACTGGTGTGTATTATGTAGTGGGACTGGTGTGTATTATGTAGTTGGACTGGTGTGTATTATGTAGTGGGACTGGTGTGTATTATGTAGTTGGACTGGTGTGTATTATACAGTGGGACTGGTGTGTATTATGTAGTGGGACTGGTGTGTATTATGTAGTGGGACTGGTGTGTATTATGTAGTGGGACTGGTGTGTATTATGTAGTGGGACTGGTGTGTATTATACAGTGGGACTGGTGTGTATTATACAGTGGGACTGGTGTGTATTATGTAGTGGGACTGGTGTTTATTATGTAGTGGGACTGGTGTGTATTATGTAGTTGGACTGGTGTGTATTATACAGTGGGACTGGTGTTTATTATGTAGTGGGACTGGTGTGTATTATGTAGTGGGACTGGTGTGTATTATGTAGTGGGACTTAGTGGTTACAATAATCATGTATTACTGCATTTGTTAAATAAATTAATAATTCGTATACATTAAATTGTTTCTCCAAATAAAACAAAGCGTTAAAGCCAACAGATCTGAAATTAATTTAAATCCATTTGCAAAAGTGCAACCAAAACATTTTCGTTTGTGTTTGAATGCCACCCGAAAACATTTGCATGTGTTCCCGGATAATGGCATTTGCATTTGAATCAAGTGAAATATTTGCATTCAAATGTAGTGCGGCAAATGAGAACGCGCAAGTTCCAATGGCTAACGTGTTACTGTTCCACCATCGACATGTAATAGAGCTGCTGTGTGTCTGTGATCCTCACCTATGTAGTGTAGAGTGCCACAGATAGTACGAGTTCTCTGTCCATGTTGCAGCCACTTGGCCAGGCCAAAGTCTATCAGCTGAAGATGTCCTGTAGACATCAGACCAGAGTTTAATCCCATAAAAACGTCAAACTCTTTACAGTCTTTCAGCAGTGGGCACATCCAAAATTTTCTTAACCTACTTTTCAGCTCCTTGCTTCCTATGATAGGGGCACCTGACTGATCACATAGGTTCCATGAGACACATGGGGAGTAAAATGTTGAGAATCCATTAATTACACAGTAGATAAGATTAATAACTAGATGAACATCCCCATATTGTTTTTAATATTTGTTATTATCAATTATTATTCATTACAGATTTGTAAATATACCGTCTGAATATGGATTTGCTTCAAATGTAAATTTTTTGCTAAAATATGCATTTTCTTGTATTCGCCACACAGGTATACATTCTGACAAACTTAGTGATCAACGTGCAAATACTTGAGATTCTAGGCAGATTTATGACAAAATGCAGCAGATTTTGTTTGATGTATGTATACATAGTAGCTTTGTGACACCCAAGCAGAATAGGAATGTTCTACGTAAGTTAACCAATGAAAATGTCATGCAGTTTTTATACAGAAATTTGAGGTCTAAAATACGAATTTCAACCAGGAAAAAGTAGCACATCTGCCTGGATCTAGAATAGATTCCAAGTGACTTACCATTTGCATCTATCAATATGTTCTCCATCTGTAACAAATACACAACGCAATTCATTCCATGTTATATGCAACCAATATTATTTATTATACACAATTTTTTTAAACATACCTATTAAGTATATAGAAAAAAAATGTAATGCCTCAAATGACGGGCTTCAACAAAATTTGTGTAAACACTGTAATAATTTCTATGACAATACAGTACATCTATGACTCTAGGAAGGATCCATAGAAGTTTAACGTTTTTATTTCCCATGGTTAAGGCTACACACCTCTGATGAAATGGTGTTTTTTGAAAAAAATATTCAAAATAGATCTGGGCAAAGATATTTGCCTTTTGAAACGTAACATACTGTTCGAAATGGAATTTACCTTTTTCAGGCAGGCTGATCATTTTTCAAATCTACTGGCCCCCCCAGTGGCACTGGTTAAAAACATTTAATATTGATCGCCGGAAAGTATCAGTCATAATTGAGCATGTGTAATTATGAAATCTGAACTGCACGGCTATAGCAAAGCACATTGCGCAAAGGTAATAAAACATGGTGTCTTGTCTGTTTTAAAATTATACCAGGAACTGCGGAAAACTGACACATACTCAAAACTAACTGTGATTCTTTCTTCAAAGATATCAATTGAATCTCTTCGTTTTCATTGGTGGACTGACTTTGTTACCAAGGGCATGTGACCCAAGGGTCATGTGACACCAGCGTCATGTGACACCAGGGTCATGTGACACAAGCTGTGGAAGGATGTGAGGAGCTGTGAGCCGATATCTCAGTTCTGGGTAGATTTAATTCAAGACCTAGTACTGAAAATTATTCAACTGCAAATAACACCACCAGTGTGTAATGAATACTTGTTATGTGTTACCTTTCATTATCATGATTACGTCCCTGACAAACCAACTGACCTTCAAATCTCTGTATATAACACCCGCACTGTGAAGATAATCTGTAACAAAGTAAGGCAGAGTGTTATCACATTTCAAAACAAAACAAACAGACAGTGCCAGAGTGCAATATCACGTGGGAACAGGGACAAAGGTGGCAGCTGCCCACAGGAATGTTTCTTGGGGCAGACATTGTTATGTCCCCAGTAAATCCAAATTCCAGATGCATGTTAAATGAAGCTGAAGGTGTTTTTGGTGAGCCCCAGACGAATACAAATCAAGGTTTCTGGAGAGCCTCAAAGAGGTTTTTTTGGCGAGCCTCAATGGGGTGCAAAACCAGGGTTTGGAGTGTCTCAAAGTGGGTTTTTCAAGAGCCTTTTTGAATTTTGAACATTGCCATGAAAAAGTTCAACAACACCCCCCTCGTCTTCCGATGTCATGACCCGCCAGTGGAGTGTGTGGTCCTGACTCTAGCTCAACCCACCTAATATTAATTTTGTTCCCATCCCAAATTAGCATACCGCTTGCAACAGTTTTCAACTTCTCATTAGTCTTTTAGAAGTGGGAGTGGTTCCTTTAGAATGGAAAGGAGAAACATTATACAGTTATTTAAAAAGGTTTAAGAAACAAGTCAAAGAACTACAGACCAGTCAATTTAACATCAGTGATTTGCAAATTATTAGAAAGGCTAATTAAAGATCACATGGTGGATTTTCTTGTTAAACATAACTTCATAAACCCATCTCAACATGGGTTTCTAAAAGCAAGGTCATGCTTAACAAATATGTTATGCTTTTTGGAAAATATCACTAAATGGGTAGACGAGGAATCACCAGTAGATTTTCAGAAAGCGTTTGACAAAGTGCCAGATAAAAGATTACTGCTTAAACTAAAGGCCCATGGCATAGGAAATGATATAATTAACTGGATAGAAAAATGGCTGATTGACAGAAGACAATGTGTAGTAGTTGATGGGGAAGCTTCAAACTGGAAATCAATTTTGAGTGGGGTATCACAGGGATCAGTACTGGGACCAATATTATTCGTAACATATATCAACGATTTGGACGATGATATAACAGGCAGGTGTTGAAATTTGCGGTTGATATAAAAGTGTTTAGAAGGATTAAACGTGATGTAGATAGACAGCATTTACAAGATGATCTTGACAAGTTGATGAAATGGTCTGAAAAGTGGCAAAAATTGTTCAATTTTGGGAAATGTAAATGCTTCCACACAGAACATGCGAACGAAGATGTACAATATACAATAGGGAGTACTGTACTAAGTACTACTGTAAAAGGACTTAGAAGGTTTCAGAGCAGTGCGGAATTGCAGCTTCAAAGGGAAATCAAATGCTTGGATTAATTAGGTGAAATATAGCTTATAAGGAAAGAGAACTAATAATATCGCTGTACAAAACAATAGTGACGCCTCATTTAGAATATTGTATACAAGCGTGGATGCCATATCGCAAGAGGACATAGATATGCTAGAAAGAGTACAGAGGAGAGTGACTAAAATGATACAAAAACTGAGGGATCTTAGTTATGAAATACTCCTAAAAGAAAGTGGTTTAACAACACTAGAGACCAGGAGATTGAGAGGAGATCAGATAGAAATGTTTAAAATATTGAATGGTTATGAAAATATTGATAGAAATATTTTTTTCTCAGTAAAGAAAGAAAGAAGGAATAGAGGACATCAAGTTATATTAGTAAAGGAGTAGTGTACCGGTAGATTAGATATAAGTTCTCATTTTTCGTAGCGTGAATCTTTTTAAAAAATCGACACATACCTCGGAAGGGCGGGTACACGTAGATAAAAATGGTTGTACCCTCGATAAGCCAAAAGGCTTCCTTGTCCACCTACCATCTTGAGTTAATTATCTGGGTGGCAATCTTGTTAAATCATTTGGACGTCTGTCAGAAAATGGCATGTGATTACTGGCAATGTTTGGTCAAATTATGTAATTGTTTACGGACAAGAAGAGGCACAGTTCTGTGCTAACTCACCAATGGCTATGGCAAGTTCAGCAATGCAGATGCGCACAAGTGCTTCGCTAAAGTGTTCAAGACGCTTCCACGCTGTAAACAGCTCTCCTCGGGGCACGTAATCCATCACTGTAAACAATTACAACACAGTGTAAGATGCACTCCTTTGAAAAACAGACATACAGTGAATTACAAACATATCAAATTTGTTATTATATTTATTTCTATAAAAACATGAAACATCAAATTCAGTAGGAATTGGTTTAATTTCTTTGAATGGTTAAAACTGTCAAGTATGTTACGCCTGTCTAAGACTCTTTGGTACACTAGTGAGTAGTTCTAGACACCAACCAATCACAGAGACGATTAGGGTCTATACATACCACATATAGAGTTATAGACATGTCCTGCTCATGGAGCTACCTTTTTACAGCTGGTCATTGAGATACTGTTTTACTCAGTCTGGTAACTTCGGATACGGATTTTCCATAATTTCATTTATATCAGACTGTCAGATCAGAGTTGTCCAAACAATATGCAAGGCACATAGATAAATGTGTAATTTATAAATATGTACATGTATAATTTTTCATTAAACTCATGATATAAAATAAACTGAAATGAAAGTGAAACTGAAATCAAGTTAGCAATATTGTGGTAAACACCATTATACCCTAACTTTGCTCGTTACAAACCCTGAGATGTACCAAATCATAAAAAAGCCAGCCTCACCTATGAAGATGTCATGCTTGTTCTGAAAGAACCAATGTGGCTTCACGATGAATGTGTGATCTCCTACGGCAGCCTGCAGATATAAAAAACAGAATATTAGACTCGAAGACTGGGGTATAAATTTGTTTACAGGTATCCAGTCCTTAGGACTACTCAATGCACTTTACAAAACACCCCCATAGCAGGCCTGTTCATTTGAACTCCATCTCGACTTCCCTGGGAAGCATTTAGTCACACTGCAATTAATGCGCAAAGACTATTAAATTTTGTACACAAACATCCACAACTGTCTACTTATTTCTATCTTAAACTTGTTTTATTATTTTATGGGTTTATTTCTTTTATGTTTTATATTCATTTTTAATAAATCATTATAATGTGTATTAGCACCCAAATCTGTTGTTTTACAAAATAAAAGTATGTACATACTCATAATACAATCATTGCCTGCTGTACAGAGGGTACACAGCAGTGGCAATGTGTTCTCAGTTTGCCTACCTGGATGAGGGCTTCCTGGTTGCACTGTTCCACAGCTCTGTCCAATAACACCTTACTTTTACGCATCGCCTGTGAACAAACACATAATATGCAGTACTACGCACCAACCACAAGGAAATGCTGCATGAGAGAAAGAGAGCAGGGGGAGATAAGAGTGAGAGGGAGGCAGGGAAGGAGGGGGAGAGAAGGGGGGAGGGAGAGAGAGGAGAGGGAGAGGAAGGGAGTTAGAGGGACAAATTTTGTCCTCTGCGACAAATCTAAATGACAAGCACTCAGCAACACAATAATTACTGAACAAAAGCTATTTGTTCATAATTCTAATTCCACCATTGTTTATAATGAGGTATTCATTTCCAGAGCTCTAAGAGCAGACTGGGACAAGGGGGTGTGAATACAACTACAGGTATCCCAGCACTGAAATGACAGCAAGTGGACTGGAACCGCAATCAACTTGATTGCATCTGACACCCCAACACTATTCTTGCGTGCCCTACAAGGTTCAGACAACTAAATGTAATTTGGTAAACACATGCTACATTATAGCACGCTGCAATTTTGTCCATGTCTGCTTAAATATTTTTGCTGTACAGTAACCTAAACAACATTTCAAAAACAACAGAAAATATACTTTAAATTTCACTTTTCTTTCCTCATTTAATATTAAACCATATTACTCTCTATTGTATGATCTTTATTATTGATTTAAAGAGTATTTTTAAATAACACGTTAAAATTAATTAATTAAAACAAATATTATAATAAATTATGTGCCAGAAATGAATAATAAATATTTACCATGTACACATATCTAGGTAATGACCCAATAATTCACATATACATAGTGTGTCATAGGCAGGGTTATATATACACACATATGCAATCAACCACCATCATGAGTATTGTTGCACGAATGCTGTTTTTAAGATACAGTTTGAAAATGAAGCTTGAGGGATGGTCAGGTAGGTTTTGCGATTTTAATGGCTGCTAAGAAATTACTATAGAAACTATATATTCCGTAAATTCATTTTACTGAGAATTGTCTAAATGTACACGCCATAATGCTTTTAAACTAGAGAATCTTCAGACAAAAAAAATACTCAAGCCATTAGTGTATGGTTTCTCAGAACTTTGCATATGTAATGCATTAAAAACTATGTAACTTTGCACCCGTTTAAAGTGGTTTCTCCTCTTTCATGCAGTGCCAGCAACTAAAAATTTATGGATGATGCAATGTGACTAATTTTTTTCAGTAACCAGCCACAGCCGTTTCAGTGCCAGACAAAATTGTGCTGATGCACCAGAAGTGCAAAGCCTTTTTTGGAGACTTACACATTGTTCTAAACTTGGATTTTTATGTGCTTAGTGTTCAAATGTCACCTATTAAACTATACCTTTCCTGAAAGAGCAGATCATATTCTACTTAGTTCCAAAAACATAATAGTCAGATAACACAATATAACTTACTTTCACTAATATATGCACTTAGACTGTCACCCGACGCATTTAGCTTGGTAAACATGCAAAATTTCTTTTATTGGTTGCAACATCTGGTTTATTTGTGTCGTCAAACTCATGCAAATCTAAGTGTATTTGTAAAACAAGCAGCAGAACACCTCTCTTTGGCAATGATTAATCCCACTGGTCAATTTGAAATAGTGTCATGGACACCAGCTAATGCCAGTAGATTGTAACTTTAAACCAAATCTGCGCAAATGGCTGCGTGGCACTTCTTGGCAAAACCGGTGATTGGCGGAATCGGCTGTGTGGCACTGAAACTATTAAACACACTTACCTTCATGGCGTAGATGGTGTGATCCTCCAGTCTCCTCACTTTGAGTACATTGCCGAACGCTCCCTGCGCGATCAGCTCCACCACCTGCGTACAACAGATGCCGTGAGATTTAACTCTCACACTACTCTAACATGCAAGCAAGGTTGTTTGATTTAAATCATTGAATTAAATCACCCACACTACTCTCAAGCACCTGCCACATTCGTTGGTTGAAATCTGTATGTGTCTTTATTAATCTGTATAAATCCATAATTTTCAGGTATTGGTAGTCAAAGACTAAGACAACTAACATGTGAAAGTGTGTGCAAATTGCACCACAGGTTACTAGTTCGCTTTTAATTCCCTTGGCACAGGCAGACAAGAGCCTATAAGGAAATACCTGTGTGAAAGCCAGTTAATTATTTAGGCACAAGGCAATTACTTGTTCACAGCCGTTGTGATCAAGGTTGATGGGTATTGCATTGTGTATTCTGCTTTAATAATCACAACAGTATTCCATGATAATTATGAGTTGTTTCTCAGTAGTTGTTGTCCTGGTGGCAGTAGCAGTAACCAGCAGCAGTAGTTATATTTATTTTGGTGTTCTTTGTGTAATGGTATATTACTCCTGTTGCTCCCAAAGATGACAGTAACACTAAAATTAATAGACAGATTTTTTTGTAGTAAGATTGATGGTTGCCAGACTACATAAGTGAGTTAATTGGCTACCATCCCATCAACAGAACTCTATGATCTGCCTCGCAGCCTCGCCTTTTGTTCGTACCGGCCTCACAAACTGTTACTCATGGTGATCACTGTTTCGCGGTTTGCTCGGCGGTTCTATGAAACAGGGCAATTTTAATTGATTGGGCGCTATATAACTACATTTATTTATTTATGTCAAAAGTTACACATTATTTTGATTTCTTCCTTAAAAGGTAGTTACCCTTACACCATGACCCCTTTCATTTTTATCAACACCAACACATTTTCCAAAATGTTCAAGTCTTGCGGGCACAGGAGACATTCCATAAAGTTTCAAAGAAGATGGTTTTGGTATTTTCAGGTACCACCTGCATGTGAATAACAGAGAATCAGCTGAAAACATGTCCAACGAACAACTCTCGTTAATATTTTAGTGCGGTGCCAAAATATCACGATCCTTATTCAATCAATACACCTAAGCTGGTGTGGTAAGTCTCTTTAGAGCACACGCTACATACCAGTGGGTATGGGTTTGCTTGTCAATATATTTGATTCAATGGTCTATATATCAGATATTGTAATGAACCAAAATCCATGTGTTTAAGGTGGCTCTGGTGGCACATGGTTGTTTTGAATTAATCATTTCTAATAAAAGTTTTGAAGATAGACTAACAATTTTTTTTCTCAGACTGCCTAAGACATCAAACAATACTCTAGTCCAAAAAGAATTAACTTTCTAGGTTGTTTAGTGACATTTCCATGCTTTTAAACACAATTAAGATATATGTCAAAAATCACCACAAAATTGCATTTTATTTCATTTTGAGAAACTCTGAAAGCAAAATGCATGTTTGTAAGCACACATATATTATTGACATTCGTACGGGTTTGTTTTGTGAACAAATGCATCTTAAGCGTGCCATAGCTTCATAAAAATGTCACAAGACAACAATGTTGAAAGACGGCCAAAACCTGAAGTGTTTTTTTGGCACAACTCCTTCACTGATCGTAAATCAATCACGTGCAATTTGGTACACATGTAAGACCAGCTTACATGCCAAGTTATAGCTTTGTAACTACTGCTATAGTTTAAATCTATAGCAACTATAATTTAAAAAAATTATATTAAGTAATGCTTCCTGGTTGTCCTTAATAACAGACATGTCATCAGATAAGCGGATTTTTAATAAAATGTGACGTTTTTCTTTGGCAAGCAGTTTATTTTTAATGCAAATTCGGCCCTGCAATCTGTATTTGTAATGATTAAATGTTGAACAACTTTGCGTTTATGTCTGGCCTAAGGCCCCACGCCTGTTTCTGTGTTTTGGTAGCACCCGAAAGGTCAGGGGTCAATCCTGGGTTACTGACAAATGGCGGTGTTGTCGAGCGTGGAACGACGTTCGGTCGCAAAACAAGAAGACTACCGCCAGCATTGGTTATTTTACATCGTGATGCAATTACGTAATCTTCATAAAACAAGATACTGGTATCAGAATAACCAGACTATATGATATGCATTCACGGCGAGCGAATTTACACTCACGGATATCTGTGCTGGCGTGAAACTGATGTCATAATTTCTATGGAAACGTTGTTATAGTTTCCAAAAATTTGAAGAGGAATGCCACTGAGACACACAAAGTAGAAGTTCTTAAATGACGGACTGGTGACATATGGCATTAATGCCATGTTTTCTTTGGTAGTACATATGTTCATACCAACACCTACTAATGTATACAGGTCTACATGATTTAGATCTCACCCATGTACAAAGGGATCACAAAGAAGTGCACGACCAGGCCCTTAGCCAGAAATATCTTGAATTAATTAAAAGCAGGCCTGATTAAGTGTGCCTGTTAGCACCCGAACAGCTTACATGGAAGCCATTTACGTCGATCATAGACATTATTGGCCAGTTTCGTTTTTTCAATGACAAACAAATGTCATTTGAGTCATTTATTTAACTAATACTGATCCATTCGATTTGTTTCACTACCAGTTGTTCCAATGATAGTCATTAATGCAAGCTCCTAGACATGAAAGTATCAGTTAATCTAGTGGCCAGCTGGCCCCCTCTAAATTCCACCAGTCTTATCAGTTGTAATTACCCATTGTGGCCAGTCATTTGCCAATCTTGAAGATGGGCAGATGAGTCTCTGGTTAAGCCCCTGGGCAGGACTCACCTCAAAGTGTGCATTTGGTATGTCTGCCTTGACAGGGTAGGCTGGAAGGAAGAGACTGTCAATGAAGTGTACATCAGCTGTGCTGTATTCTTTCCGCCGGTGGGGAATGCTTGTGTTGAGATCATGCTGGCGTTTCTTTGCCGCTCGGGCAAGCTTTCGCATTAATGTCACATTCTGGGCTGGGGACGCAGAGTTCTATAATAAAGATAACAAACTTTTAATCTACAAATATAATCAAAATATTTTGAACATTGTGATAAAGTCAAAATCATTGGGAGCACAGGTCTTTATTAATAAAAAACATGTTTATTCACAACTCTAAACAGAATAGGGTTTCTGCCAGGATGGTAGCAGGAACTATTTTATGGTGTACAATATTCATCCATTCACTGAGAAGATTATTTATGTGTCTTTGCGATGACTGTTAAGCTGTCATTGTCAAGCTGCAAGCAGGATTTGTTGTTAGTTTGGGCGACACACATTCTGCCAGGATGGATTTTATATGTATAACCTCCATACAAAAAAAAACTCAATTCAGGACATTCAAGTCAATACCAAATGTTAAAGTTTCAACTAATGTTTTAAATGAATGGTGTCACCAAGAGCAGTGCCAGTGGCAGTAGACTAGTGTAATGGCAAGTAACGCAAACTGTGAGCATAGATTTGGTCAATATCACTTATTTTGTAATAACGTAATGCAAAAACATGTTAAGCAAATAGCAACATACAAGACGGCATAAATTTACAAATGCCAACATAACTGTAATTAGTAAACATCCGAAATAGGGCGTTAGCGGACACTGACAGTGACAGGTGCTTCGTCTCTCAAATCAAGTCAAGACAATGATTCAATCGATACTCGGCCATACTCTTACAATTATTAATGGAAAGGTTATACGTTAACGAGAACAACTCTGTGTTATGCTAATCGCCGATAATTCTAAGAGAGTAACATCTTTAAAACGCCTGCGCGATTTAAGTACATGACCGGCGGCAACAAATTATGTGGTACTGGTACGGAATCACTTCCGCACATATCGCCCCTTTATCGCTCAGGAATTCCCTTGTTGTATATTTCTATGTTCATTGAAGCCGAACAAGATCCTGCTACATACCTGAGTCGGTAACGATGACGATCGACCTCTGGGTTTATCTTGCCTATTCCCCATATTCCAGTCTATGCAGGTTCCTGACGGTATTTCCCACCATCATCTTCTTAGCCTTCTTCGAAACATTGCTGAAGCGTTGTTCACTAGATGGCGATACCATCGATTATTGACCCGCCGTTTGGCGCCACTACTTCACCTACTGCGCTAATTTAGAGTGCATAATGCGTAAGGTCTTCTTCCAATACACGCCTAGCCTCAACATGCTGAGGATACAGGCGGTGCCGTGGCTTAGCAGGCGAACAGGAAATTTTTGTTTTGTTTTTAGAGTGCAATATATAAGAACACAAATTATCGTGTAAATAAACATAAATACGTGCAGAAGAACTTGTTAACGTCTAAAACATGGGGTACTGCAAAGTCTGGATGTTGCTTTTAAGCGCATCCAGGCTGTTTTGATTTACAATATATTGAGGGAGGGAATTCCAAAGTCGAATGGTACTGGGGAAAAAAGAATACAAGTGGTAGTTGCATCTGGAGTGAGGGATAAGGTAAGATAAGGAATGTTGTTTTCTAGTGACTATATTTACAGGAATAAGGCATTGGTTTGCTGGTATACCCACTAGGCCATTTGCTATCTTGTACATCATACATAGTTTTGCATCAGTTCTTCTGTCTGATAAGGATCTCCATCCTAATGTCTGGAGCATGTCTGTTACACTGGAAGTATTGTGGTGGCGATATAAGACATATCGGGCTGCACGGCGTTGAATCATTTCTAGTTTGTTTATTTGTGTAAGGGTATATGGATCACAGACAGTACAGCAGTTCTCCACGTTGGGTCTGACAAAGGTGAAGTAGGCCTGAGTTTTTATTTGAATTGACGGAACTTTGAGATTTCTGCGGAGGAAGCTTAGTGATCTATTTGCTTTTAGACAAATGTTATTTATGTGGGCATTCCACCGGAGATCTGAGGTTATGGTTATACCAAGATATTTTACCTGTGAAACAGTTTCTAGTGTTTGACCGTGAAGCATGTATTAATTGTTAATGACAGTTTTGTTTCTTGTTACAGGTATGACATGGCATTTTTGAAGATTGAATTCCATGTTCCAGGTTATGGCCCATTTTCCAAGTTTGTGAAGATCTTCCTGGAGCACAGCTGTATTTGTCTTAGGCTTAAGGGCTATATACATTATGGTGTCATCAGCAAAAAGTCTAACTGTAGATGTAATATTGTCTGGGATGTCATTTATGTAAAAGAGGAATAGACAAGGGCCAAGTACAGAGCCTTGTGGTACTCCTGATGTTACGGGTACCTCAGAGGAAGCCTCGCCCTCTATTATGACTCTTTGAGTTCTGTCTGTTAAAAATGATCGAATCCAGGAATTTGTTTTGCTTTGGATGCCATAGTGATGGAGTTTGTAAATAAGTTTTTTTATGGCTGACCTTATCAAATGCTTTAGAGAAGTCCATCACTATGACATCCGTTTGCGTGCCAGACTGCATATGGGTAACTAAGTCATGTATGAACTGATTAAGCTGTGTCTCACAAGATACTTGGGAGCGAAAGCCATGTTGAAGATGATAAAGAATGTTGTGTGAATGGTAGAACGTTTTTCTTAACAAGTGAACGAGTGAGTAGATAAAGAAACAAGTATATTTGGCCAAGTTGGATTGCAGATATCCGTCGACCTTTGATAAGGTTCGGCTGTCATTACAAAGCAGGACCCACTTGGGGTCAATGATGCAAGTTAATTGCAACGCCGTGAACGTGACTATTATTACAGTAAACGTCATGTTCTATCTGGAATCACTCTAGTACAGTTGCTAAATAAGTTAACTGAACATTTTAAATTGTGATTGTGTTTTAATTATGTCGAGTTGTACATTAACTACAACAACACGTGTTATGGGTGCTGTATGTTTGTGGGCCTACGTACCATTTCAAGAACACACTTACCTTGCATTTATTTTGAATCCTCCTCTTCTACGTAGTAGTCAAGGAGTTGACGAGGAAGGGAGTCAAACGTTGGCTCGTGTAATCCTCCGCCCTATTTCGTAAATATTTGTCAATGTGACCCTTGAACTGGTTGATGTTTTTGGACATCACTGCTGCTTCCGGAAGTCTATTCCAGTCGTTAACTATCTTTTGAGTAAAGGAGTACATGCGTATATCTAATCTTGAGTGCACTTTGGTTATTTTGAAAGGGTGCCCTCTTGTTTTGGTCTGTTTATTTTCCATAACAAAGAAATCTGCAGGAAGAATACTCTCTAACCCGTTGAATATTTTATAGACTTCCAGTAAATCAGCACGCAGTCGTCTAGTCTCCAGAGACGTGATATTTAGCACTCTTAACCGTCTTTGATAATCTAAGTGACTTAAATCTGAAATCATCCTGGTCGCCCTACGTTGCACCTTTTCTAATAAGTTTATATATTTTTGTTTGAATGGGCGCCATGCCTGAATGCAGTAGTCTAGGTGAGGTCTTACTAAGGACTTGTATAGTTTTACAACTACTTCTTTGGTCTTATATTTGATAGCTCTGTTAATCATGCCTAGCATCGCATTAGCCTTATTTGATGCCTTAACACATTGCTCCGTTACATTAAGTGTGTCTGTTATTATCACTCCCAAATCTTTTTCTACATGTGATGTTTCTATGGGGTTATCACCCATGAAATAGTCGTACTGCCTGTTGTTATGACCGTAATGTACACACTTGCATTTTTCTGCATTAAACAACATTGTCCATTTTGCACTCCACCCGTGCAAGTTGTTTAGGTCCTTTTGAAGTTTCTCAGCATCTTTGCAGGATGATACCTGACTGAACAGTTTTGTGTCATCAGCAAATTTTAGGAGTTGGTTGCACACTCCTTCGTCTATGTCATTAATATATATTACAAATAAAATTGGACCCAGAACAGACCCTTGGGGGACACCACTCTTAACAGGTGACCACCCTGAGCTGAAACCATTTATAATGACACGCTGTACTTTGTCCGTCAACCACTGCGATATCAATCTGTTATCGCACTTAGTTTACGTAATGCAATAGTGTCCTCTGTTTACATTGTCTAATGTCAATAAGCACCCGAAACAACAATTTGTGAACTTAAAATAGCACTTTCATGGCTGCGGAACATCATTGGAGAATCCTCCCTACTCCTACAAGCCTTGACTGCTTCCCGGTCGTAGCAATTAACTCTGCCCCCTCTTGGTCGATATATACGGTTAAAACCGTAGTGTAAAGTCCATTCCCATTCCAATCAAACTGACTAATGTTTAATTTTCTCAGAAACAAAACTGTATTACAGTGCCATTGAAAACAATAATGTCAATCTGTAAACAAATCGTGTTTCTGACCGTCTGACTTTGTTCTCACACCCTGCGGTGGACCAGATATCCAGCTGCCCGGGTTATGAACGAGTTAGGCGTCATCACGTTCTAGAACCATAAAGCATGCTCTCATGTGCATGACTGATCATCGCCTGAAAATCGCCACTCTCTAGGCGAGTCCAGCAAATCCATATCATCCCGCGGCGTTCTGGGAGTAAAGATCCCCTGTTCCCTCGGAGTGCGAACTCCCTCGTCGCTCTGGGATCTCTGGGTGTTTCTCACTTGGGTTCTAGGGCTGCTCGAGCTGTTTCGTGGGGTACGTGGGCTGTGGTTTCTAGGAATGTACTGGTCTTGGTCGTTGGAACTGCATCGGCAGTGGTCATCGCAATGTTGCAGATTGTATTCTCGTTGTGTCAAGTTGTCATTGTGAATTCTGTAGTCGACAGGATACTGACCATGGTCGTCGGTGTCTTGACTTCCTGAATTCCACGATCCCGCGGTTGCCACAACACGCTGCCAGTTCCACTGTACAATGCGCGTCAACAAGGAGGTCACGTCCGTCTCGCTTATCGCCTCATCGATGACGGCCAATATGTCCGCGAATTCTGTCGGCGTCGGCACCATCCTGTTACTGCATCTCCCGGCGAGTCCATCTCCTTGTCTCCATCCCACTAGATCGGCGACAACCGACAAGAGGAACATATCACCTGGCGAGATCTCAAAATGTTCGCACAATCGGCGCTGCAACTGTTCGCAGGAGGCATCATCTTCCTGCTGCAAAAGCAACTTCACCCGATCGTTGCTCCAGCGACCGCGACTGGGGTCGCTCTCATACACGAAGTCCGAGATGGCGGCGAGATAGGTGCGCATGGCGTGCAGGAGCAAACTCGCGTATCGTTTCTCCATCGTCCTCAGCGCCTCAAGACAGGTGACCATTGATGTTTCTTTGTCAATTCGGTCCAGGTACATGTTCAGACGCTGCTCCATGGCGTCCGCACGTCGCTGGGTCAAGTCGAACGTAACATTCAGTCTCACCACCCGCTTCTCGATGTTGCAAAGAAGGGTATCTAAATACTTCTGCTGCGAAGCCATACTCTCATGTATCATGCGATTTCGCAGAGTTGCTTATGATATCCCTTATTACAGTTTCGTTCCGTTGAAAACAATGCGTATTTGGAATTTGAAGCCAATGACGTCATTACGTGCGCAAAAGTGCCGATTTGCGGCAAACTAAATCATGGGAACTAGGGTTTCGTGGCGCATTTCTTTCTTGATTTATACTTTGTCGTCTGCCATTCTCCAAACAGCGACTGCTTCCGGTCGCAATCTCCATCCAACTTCAACATTGTTGGATGGAGCTCGCGACAGGAGCCTGTGCTTGCAGATTTGTCGTCTCCCTGTTCGCTGGTGTGACTTACGTACGGCGAGGATTGATAACAGTTCATTTAACGGGAATGTGACAAGCGGAATCAATTAATCAAGTAGAATTGTGCTTGTCGACATCCGGTATGTTTTATTTTGGGACTAAAAGGAAGAAAAACGCAAACCGAACCTTGATATTTCTGTTGCAGTAAGACATGATTTCAACATCAACAAGTATCTCGGGTACTGGGTTGGGCTGGTTTAAATTGCTACTATTGCAATTTACTTATAAAGAAGCTACATATTCGGTAGGACTTGCCAATTTTTCAGTGGCATTCCGCACCCATTGAACGTAGGCCTACATTACGATTACATAATACTATTTCTGATGCCTCTTGATAATTGACCGTGTAAACACAGGACACGTTTGCATTACACAGACCATGTGTGTTTTTGATGACGTCACCACTACACAAACTATTAATAGGATGTTTTTTTCTCCACAAAATGATGCAATCACAACGCTACACGATTGCATGTAGTGATGTAGAGGTTTAAGTGAAACATGTCTTAAGTTATTTAAATTACAAAAACGGAATAATAATTTTAAATGTTCAGTTGACACCACTAGCCCTCTCGTCCGAAAGACACAAGCAAAGCAGAGTCAACAAAATTGCCTACATTTCGAAACAGCTGCAGCCAATCTATAGCAAAAGCTACCCCGCCTCACTAAAATAATGTCAGCAAGTAATATTTTTCAGTCATACATCGCCTTATTTCTACCCAGAGATAGCAAGTTAAGGAATTATGAAATTTTCTGGTGGAGAGGCAATAAACGAACGGTATAGCATAATCCAGTCCCGAAATTAGAAAATGTTTGAAGAAATACCGAAAATATAGAGTATATGTTTATGCATTATAATAGTTACTTTTGATAGACACAATGGAATTGGTCCAGAAAGAAGTAGATTGTTTGAAAAGAATGGGAAACAGGATATATAAACCATACCCACAGCGTTGTTGTTTTTTGAGTGGATGCGTTGTTAGACCTGCACAGGTCGCACATTCCCCCGAAAATCCAGCCTATGCCTCATCTCATGTCGAACATGGCATAGGAAGAAACTTGTGTGTGTGCGAGTGTGCGTGCGTGCGTTTGTGCGTTCGTGTGAATGATAACTTTATTATATCCAATAATTATGCACCGTCATATATCGACTTTCTTTTTAGCATGTACCAACACAGCAATAGAGGCCTCTACCTAGTTATTTTCGTGCATTGTTTAACATTAAAGTCAAATAAGATTTAACAAGATTGCCATCCAGAGAATTAACTCTAGATGGCAGGTAGACAAGGAAGCCCTTTGGCTTATCGAGAGTCCAACCCTTTTATCAACATATATCCAGCCCTTCTGAGGTATGTGTCGATTTTATTTTTAAACATATTCACACTACTAGCACCCACACAATCATCAGATAATCTGTTCCATTCATTCTCAGTCCTTTGTGAAAATGAGAACTTTCTCACGTCTAATCTACACTGCTCCTTTACTAATGTAACTTCATGTCCTCTAGTCTTTCTATCTTTCTTAACTGAAAAAAACATATTTCTATCAATATTTTCATAACCATTCAATATTTTAAACACTTCTATCTGATCTCCTCTCAATCTCCTGGTCTCTAGTGTTGTTAAACCACATTCTTTTAGGCGTTTTTCATAACTAAGATCCCTCAGTTTTGGTATCATTTTAGTCGCTCTCCTCTGTACTCTTTCTAGCATATATATGTCCTTCTTGCGGTATGGCCTCCACGCTTGTATACAATATTCTAAATGAGGCCTAACTATTTTTTGTACAGCGGTATTATTAGTTCTTTTTTATATGCTATATTTCGCCTAATCAATCCAAGGATTTGATTTCCTTTTGAAGCTGCAATTCCACACTGCTCTGAAACCTTCATGTCAGCACTAATTGTCAGCCTTAAGACTTTTTCTTTTACAGTAGTATTTAGTACAGTTCCCTCATTGTATATTCTACATATTCGTTCCCATGTCCTGTGTGAAGGCATTTACATTTCCCAAAATTGAACAACATTTGCCACTTTTCAGACCATTTGATCAACCTGTCAAGATCATCTTGTAAATGCTGTCTATCCCCATCACTTTTAATCCTTCTAAACACTTTTGTATCATCTGCAAATTTCAACACCTTGCTAGCTATATCATCGTCCAAATCGTTTATATATATTAAGAATAATATAGGCCCCAGTACTGATCCCTGTGGAACCCCACTCAAAACTGATTTCCAGTTTGAAGCCTCCCCATCAACAACTACCCGTTGTCTTCTGTCAATCAGCCATTTTTCTATCCAGTTAATTATACCATTTCCTATGCCATGGGCTTTTAGTTTAACCAGTAATCTCTTTTTGAAAATCTAAGTAGATGATATCTACTGGTGATCCATCATCTACCCACTTAGTGATATCTTCCAAAAAACATAACATATTTGTTAAGCATGACCTCGCTTTTAGAAACCCATGTTGAGATGGGTTTATCAAGTTATGTTTAACAAGAAAATCCACCATGTGATCTTTAATTAGTCTTTCTAATAATTTACAAATCACCGATGTTAAACTAACTGGTCTATAATTATTTGACTTGTTTCTCGAACCTTTTTTAAATAACGGTATAATGTTTGCTTCTTTCCATTCTAAAGGAACCACTCCCTCTTCTAATGACAAGTTGAAAACTGTTGCAAGCGGTATGCTAATTTGTTCTACAATTTCCAATAGTAGTTTGGGTGGAATACCATCCACTCCAGGTGATTTATTTTCCTTCATAGCCCTAATTTTCTTAGCTACCATTTCTGGGGTTACAATTAACTGTCTTAAATAGTCTGATTCTGCCCCCTTGAACTTAGCCTCTGGTACTGGCAGTGAACTAGTGTCTTCTCTGGTAAACACTGAACTAAAATACTCATTTAGGTCTTCTGCCATTAAAAATCCTTCTGATATTATATTTCCAGCACTATCTTCTAGAGGACTGACCTTATCCTGAACTTTCTGTTTGCTTCGAACATACGCATAAAAACTCTTGCTGTCATGTTTTATATTACAAGCTAATTTATGTTCATAGCTTCTCTTTGAATTTCTAATTTTAGCTGTAGCTTGGTTTAGTGCTTCTTTATAAATGTTGTAGTCTTCGTCATTTCCAGTATGTCTATATGACTTCCACATAATTTGTTTATACTTAATTTTTCTAATGGCTTCTTTCGATAAGTATTTCTTTCTGGTCCGTTTCCCTTGATTTTTTAAGGGAACAAATTTATCTACGATGTACTCTATTTCATTCTTTAAGATATTCCAGCATTCTGTTGCTGTCTTATTCTTCAGCGTATTATTCCAGTCTATCTTTGCTAAATATGTCCTCATTTCCTTATATCTTCCTTTGTGGAAATTTCTCCTGAACTGCTTTTTATTATTTCTTTCTGATTTTACTTTGATGGTAAAATGTATCTGGTTGTGATCACTACTTCCCAGAGGCTCACATAATTTAACATTGTCAACTAATTCATTCTGTGAGGACAAAACTAAGTCTAACACATTCTCTCCCCTGGTTGGTTCTAGCACATGTTGAGAAAGGAAACTATCTTGTACTAAAACTAAAAACTTGTGTCCTCACTACCCATACTCTGTAGAGATTTCCATTTTATATGCCCATGGTTAAAATCCCCCATAATAACACAGTCCCGTTTGCTCACTTCCCTTATAGCGTTTTGTATTTTTTCATTCTCTTCTATGCTTATGTTTGGACTTCGATAAACTAATCCAACCGTTAACGTTGAGTTTCCTGTAACTATGTTACACCAAACAGCTTCTTCGCAATCTGCTTCTCTGTCTAATTTTATTTCATAAGCCTGGATAGATTCTTTAATATATAAAATAACTCCACCTCCCCTTCTTCCTATTCTATCTTTCCTAAACATTACATATCCCGTCAGTCCCAATTCGGCATCTGATATATCGGTGGTTGCCCATGATTCGGTTATACCTATTATGTGAGGGTCAATATCTTCTATCATAATGTTTAGTTCATTTCTTTTGTTTACTATACTCCTTGCATTTAAACAAACACATTTATACCCAGCTTCAGAACAGTTTTCCAGACTGTTCTTTGCTGAATTATTTTTGCTGCCTTTATCTATGCCTCCAGTTTCAGGCTTCTCTGCGAGTCCCCCCTGCGAATTTAGTTTAAATAGATGCAACCTGTCCCACTGTCAACAGATCGCAGCAGATTCTCTGAGAATACTGCTGCCCCCTTTCCACTTAGATGGAGGCCATCTCTCATGTACATATCTTCTCTCCCAACAAAGTACCCCCATAAATCTAGGAATCCCACGCCCTCTTCCTCACACATCTGCTCAACTAGTGCGTTGATCGCCATCCTCTTACAGTTTCTGTATCTTGCCCCCCTTCCTCCCATTACTGGCAAAATTCCTGAGAGAATAACCTGTTCCACTCTTGTCTTCTTTAGCTTCCTCACTAGATGTCTGTACTTCTGAACTATCCCAGTTGTTCCCTCCTTGTCTGCATTGTTTGTCCCAGCGTGTACTAGTATAGACCCTCCCTTGCCAAGCCCCAATACCTTCTCTACCCTTTCGGTCACATGCTCTATCCTAGCCCCCGGTAGACATACAACGTCCTTCCCCTCGCATATAGTCTTGTCTGTTTTTCTCAGAATTGAATCGCCCATAAACACTCTCTCTTTTCTCCTTGCCCCCTCAATCACTGCCTCGGAGTAGCTCCTCCGGTTTGCATATGTCTGGTTGTTGTCTTTTCCTCTTGTCGTCTTCTCTCCTGTCACATTCTCTTCCATTCCCTTCTTTCCTGTCGCGTTTTCTCTTGTCCCCTTTCCTCCTGTCATCTTCTCTTCTAGCACATTTACTCTCACTTCCTTTCGTCCCTTCTTTTTTCCTCCCATCACATTTTCTTCTCTCCTCTTCCATCCCTTTTCCCCGGCTACCTCCTTCACTACGGTCACTTTCTCCCCTGTCACCTTCACGCCTGTCATGTTTTCTGTTTTTTGTGAACACGGTCTTCTTCCATCAGTCTTCTGTCTCACAGTCTTACCAACTGCCTCTGTGGTATCTACCTCTTCACCACCTGTATCGCTGTCGTGTCTCTCCTCGTTCTCTACAGTCTGACTACCTGCTGATCTATCCCCACTGGCCCGTTTTCTTTTCCTCTGCCGAACACTTTTCCTCCGTCCCTCTGTTTTCTCAATGTCTTGTTCCTTCACACCGGTCACCTTCCTTCCTCTCGGTCTCCTTTCTTCAGTCTCCGTGTCACAACTCTGCTCCTTCTGTGTTGTAGAATTCTCAACTCTCTCCGCGTCATCCCTCTCTGCTCCATCTATTTCTATGTTGAATCTCGCCTCCATCTCCTTCACTATATCCTTCATCAGACATTCCACCCTCAAACACCCCATACACCGAAATGTGAATCCGTCATCTTTGGTCTCTGCCCATGATTTTGGACAGCCAGACAACGCAAAATCCACCCAGCTCTGGCAGTCGTTGCAAACTAGGTGTCGTTTTGCCCTGAGTTGCCGCTTGCAAGGTGCCATATCAGAATTTATTTATGTTCAAAGTAGTTTTTATGTAGTCTTTGAAAAGACTTTTCTGTTTACAATTTACACCAGATTGTTTAGGTTATAGTTAATTATATTTGTTAACACACAGTGACACACCGTGCCTTACCTAGTTACGATGTCGATGACAATGTATTCAAGTTAGGCTTATATAACAAGGTAGACTGTTTCCTGTGTACTATTATACACTTTAAAAGATTGTTTTTTCAGGTTTTAATTACTCATCTAACTACACCGATTATCTCAAATAACGCTATTCTATTGTCGTTCACGGTACGCTAACTTCGCCAGTGACCTACTTTGTAAACAACGTTCCGATTACATTAACGTCCCCAATTATCGCTCGCAAATCGCCTACTTTTAACCTTTAGAAACCGGCATAGGGGTGGTCATATGTGGTCTGTTGCGGTAATTTCATTGCTCTGGTAGAGGGGTGTAGGGGATTGATCAATAGAGCAAAAGCCTAGGCATTCCCTGTAGTAATGGCGTCGCAAATTTTTTGATATTAGTGTTGTTATAGCGTTTTGAAGATTGTTGTTGATAATTTGTGTTCCGCCGTAAAAGTAAGTAATGGCGGTGCGATCGCGCTTGATCGCAGATCCACACGAGGTGCTTCGAATTATTGATGATATGGAAGATAGTGAATTATCGAATGAAGATGACAGCGAGACTGACGAAGAAGCCGAAATATCGCTCGCTGTGAGTGTGACGCCTGTTCATTCGGACAGTGAGACTGAAACAATTGATTCGATCGATCCACTCCCGAGTGGAAGTGGACTGGTTTCGACAGTTGTAGCTGCTGCTACCAGTGGTAATCTTCATGCTGAAAGCAGCAGTGACACTGATAGCTACAGTGAACAACAGCAAGGTGTGGCTAGACTGACTAGGTCTAAGGCCAGGGCAACGCCAACGGCAACGACAGGCAGGCCCAGGCGAGGTAGGGCTACCGCTTCAAAGTCAAGACGTGGACGTGACCGGTCCCCTATTCACAGAGGGCGTGGTCGTGGACATGGCAGGCCTGTGGCTAGGCCTACAGTTCGTACACCCAGCAGAGATCGTGGAGTAATGTATTCACACCACGACAGAACACTGTTCCCTTTAGTGGAAATGTTGGTCCAACTTTCCGAAGAAATCGCCTGCCCGATTATGTGCGCCCCATTGACGTGTTTGAACTGTTCTTTGACGGTGATGTAATCGATCTGTTTGTTGAACAAACAAACGCAAACCGACACAGGAAGAAAGCAGCACAGCCTCACCAACACAAAACTCCGTGGACAGATACTACCAGCCGTGAGATGAAAGCTTTCTTCGGCATTGTGATATCCATGGGAATTGTACGACTGCCAAAGTTACGCGACTATTGGAGACAGAAACAATGGTTGTTTAGAATGCCATCGTTTGCTGAAGTCATGCCGAGAGACCGATTCCTGCAAATATACCGGTATTTGCACGTGTCCGATGACACTCACTTCATCCCGAGAGGAGCTGCCAACCATGACCCACTGTTCAAGGTTTGTCCTTTGCTGGAATTGCTGCAGACACGTTTTCGAATGCTATACCGACCCGCGAGAGATATCTCAATCGATGAAAGTATGATTCCATACAAAGGGCGAATATATTTCAAGCAATATATTCCGTCGAAGAGAGCCCGGTTTGGTATAAAGGCTTTCGTCATGGCCGAGTCCAAATCAGGATATGTATGCGAGATACAAATATACACCGGCGCACGTTTGAATGAAGAAAGAGAAGTCGACCTATCTGGCCGCGTTGTCCGTGAATTGATGCAGCACTACCACGATGTGGGATACCATCTCTACACTGACAACTACTACACAAAGGTGCCGTTGTTGGAGGAGCTATATGCACAGAAGGTAAATGAACATTTTATATCAAATCAACAAACTAACAGTAAATTTGTATGATGTCTTTTACATATATCTCGTGTTTTTATTGTTGTGCCTAGTATGTATTTTCTATTACAACTGCCTTGAATAACATGAATGCCTTCAAATAACACAATTGATTATTGTTGTAGGTGTACTGTTGCGGGACGTCCCGGCCTGATCGGAGTGGGTTCCTCCGTGAAATCACTGTGAAGTCGTTGCGTGGTAGAAAACGCGGAGACAACATGTGGAGGATGAAGTCGTCGATTGTTGCACAGGTGTGGATCGATAGTAAACCTGTCCACTTGCTGACAACAATCCATGCTCCAGAGTACGACGCATCTGTACCAGCCGCAGATAGGACTGTCAAACGAAAGGGGAAGCGTGGTGAGAGAGATGGGATCGATGTTGCCTCCCCACCTTGCATTCGGGACTACAACAGCTTCATGGGTGGCGTCGACTTTGCAGATAGAATTGTAAAATACTACAATTGTGCTCGACGCTCTCGAAGATGGAACCGCCGTGTTATCTTCCACTTGTTGGAGCTGTCAATCCACAATGCGTATGTGATCGACTCATTCTACAGTGATCACCGCAGTGCGACCAATGTCTTCATTTTAAAACATCAAAGTTTCCGTGAGGAATTGGCCGATCAGTTGGTTGGTGGTTTTCGCAGTGGACGAAAACGTGCTGGCCAACCATCCGATATGTGTGCCACTGAGGCACGACTACAGAATGTCGGGCTACATCACCCGTCAGCTGATGTGAGCAAGGACTGTGCATTGTGTACGAGAAAGGCCAAAGCATTGCAACCTGGTGGCGTGATTCCACGAGGTGTGAGTCGACACACTTTGGGCATCCGTCGATCGAGTATCAGATGTGTGCAGTGCGGTGTGCATTTGTGTGTAAAAATGACACTAATTGTTGGATTGATTGGCACACAAAAGTGTAGGCAATGTGTCAATCCAAATGTGCTTTGCTAAAAAATGGCATGTGCATAAAACTAGAAATAATGACGCTACACAGTACTTCAGAATGACTTGTATAGAACAGGAAACAATGAAGATATTTTCTTCAAACTTTGCATCTTTGTGTAGTTTTTAGTGCAGTTTCTGAATATGTAAACAGTTTTCATATGTGAGTAGTACTTTTTTTGTTATTGTCTAATAAATGTGATGATGTGTCGCCAGCGATAATGATTGTCAGCCATTTTGAATAAAGTGTGATGTCTGACAACTTATAAACACAAATATTTCACTGTGACTGAATTCTTGAGGATATTACCTTTCCAAAAATGTATACATGTGTATTGAAATTCTTTATAGTAATGAAATGACATGCGTTTAAAGAATAGCATAGCAATTTCTTGAAAAAAATCCGGGTCTCTAAAGGTTAATCTACCCTAGATTACTCCCTCTAGCTAACTTTTAACAAAAATATTGCTTAATATATATCTATAATTACGTTATGTATGCTATACGCTCAATAATATCACTTATCTTGATCAAATATCCTTATATTTTCGCAAGTTTGCTGCACCAAATTCAAATCAATTCACCACCGGAAGTCCCCCCAAATCAAATTAGGGGGACTGAGGACGATAAGACTGAGTTAGTGTTGCCGTAACTGGTGGGCTCGACGCAGCGACGTCTAATCACAATAGTGGTTCGGTACACGCGCCGATGTGTCATAACCGCACAATATAAACGTGTGAACTATAATGTATAGTCCCATGCGTGAGGTATTCTGTACACTTCTAAACGGTTCTTTGAAAAGTACTGATTATGTTTTGAGTGTCGTATAATCACACGGCGCATCTGTTTATGTCGTAGTCGTCAGGTGATCATCAGGTGATGTTACGTTTGACCTTTGACCTATAATTGCGCATAGGAATCTTTATAAACAGTGACGTAGCCATGTTATTAGGGCGTCGGCCCTAACTAGATTTAATTACCTTGGGGTAGTTGTTGCGTGTATTCATAAGTAGAGCAGTAGTTGAATCATAAATAATAGCGAAGCCATGTTTCGGTAAGAGCATTCTAGACTATCAGTTGTATGCTAATATAAACAAATTAAAAACTGTTATATAACGCAGAAGGATGAAGGTGCTTTACGAAGTTTATGTAACATGCATCACATAAATTATAATATAATAATAAAGGTAACATTAATTACAAAATGCCAGTTTTTCAACTGCCTAATCTTGACGGCGCAGGAATGTTTTCCTGGGCTTTCCCAAAATGACGCCAACCAAAAAGATGTTCAGACAGACATTGTGGCAATAACTGACAGCGCATTTCAATGCACTGGGGCGATTACATGAAGGGAGTAGCAGCTTCTATAGCAAGGTGCACATCCATGCACAAAACTACAGAGAGTTTTCCAAACTATACAAATAGTTTTGTGTAGGGCCCAACTTCTTTTTAAAGTTTGGGAGCTCAACATTTTGACAATTTATTTGGTTTATCACCAATTATCACACGAATTTCTTAACATTTATAAAGAGCTTGCTGTAGCCATTCTCCACAATCGTTTGGTGTACCGCGACAAGTTCCAAACCATCCCTACTCACCCCACTGTAACATTATCACGAACAAAATGCATATTTGAGAAAAACGCACGCACATCAATTTACACGAACATGGCTATTCAAATATGTTTCATCATCAAATGTATCGAATGGCGTGTAAAATAAACTGTATTGGGTAAATGTTTATTATAAGAACACGTCATTTCTCGCTCTCCTGTAAGTAATTTAATTGATATTATCTTGAAAGGATGTAGTTATGTATTCTCGTGTGTGTTGTATTGTTACAATATTAGTTTTTATTACTAACATCTTTATTTTGCGTATTAAAAAAACAGTAATAATTTATGCTAATTTATGTTAATGAAGGCCACCTCATTCAGCGATAATGCTTGACGTCGTCAACTTGCCCCAGTTTCCCCTGTATCAATTATATTCGTGAGAGCATTGCTGTGTCACACTGACCGTTGAGCAAATGTTTAAATGCCTGTGGCTGGTGAATCATTGTGTATATGGGCCGACGGAACGCATCAGGTGACGTGGGAACCGTTACAGGGGTGGTCTCAAAAGTGAACAAAGTTAAAAACATTTAGTGCTTCGTATTGGTTCAAATCACCACCCACCTTCACCAGTACATTGTACGGGACATGATTTTTAGTGATCCAAAATAACTGACTTCCAGACCCAAAGCCAATAGCCGCCGGATGCAACAAAGACCCTACCCACCACGCTACCCGATAAAATAGCGTCCAATGTATTAATGTGTGCAGGGTCGCAGCTAGCGGGGCAGCCCCCCGAAAAATACAAAAAGGGCCCATTTAGTTTAAAAGTGCTCTTTTTGTCTCTCATATATTACTGATGTCATTGCTGTTTTTTTGTGATTCCATGCCCATTAGTCAAAGTACCTTATTTTTAGAAACCGGCCCGCATTATATATACAGAAATCCTGGTTCCGTGCCTGAAAACGATCGAACCCAGACTTGAGGTTTGGATAAAGGACAGAGTGAAGGGTGCGGGTAGTTCCTTCACATTGCAGCAATATTGCCACTGAGTGATACCCCGTATTTAAAGTGCTCTTTTAGATATAAAAAGGGCACCTTTTCTGAAAAGAGCAATTTCGTCCTGTTAGATCAACCCTTGATCAAGACCGTAGAGGCGTTGAGGCAAAGGAGTCTGGGCGATGCATACGAGGACATTTCGTTGGCGAGTACATTTATCCGGAACTGCAGGACCATCCCATTAATGTGGAATAAAATATGGCGCCGTGTTGGGCTGGTGGCCAACCCTACAGGTATTGAAATTCGTAAACTCAGAACGGCACAGCTTCAGCGCCATCGCGCCAATGCTAGATACACGGACCAATCAACAGCTGACTACTATTGCATCAATATATTTTACCAATTTATTCATCACGTCCATGTCGAACTGGCTGAACGAATTTCGAGTAACCACCACGGACTCACTGCAGTTCGAGACGTCCTGCCGTCCAACCTACAAAAACTAGATGACACATGACTAACTGAGTACTACTGTGGTATCTCAGTTCAGCTGGGCAAAACGAGCTTCCTGTGGAATTGGCAAAGTGGCGAAAGAGGTACGATGACCCTCAAGTTCCATGACCGTCGTCTTCACGTGTAGTGTGTTCAGCGTGTGGTCAAACATTTGCGTCATCAGCAAGATCGTAAACATCTTTCTCACTACACTTGTCGGAATCATTGCTTGCGAATGGTCCTTTTCTTGCCTTGCGACGCCTCGAGTGGCGGAGTCGGTCAACACTGACAGAAATCGACCCAATGACCTCGGAATATTATATATCCACAGAAAATCTCCCCACCACCGAAGAGGATGGGGCATAGCGCATAGGATAACAAATATCGTCATAACGGTTGGCTCTATTTAATGCAATATACCTACAACTATCTACAATATGTCGGTAACTATATTGAGTATATGTCGTGCAAATCTGACATGATTCGAATAATATGTTTTTGTAGTGTGATTAATTATGTGCATGCACCCGATTTGGGCGCTTTGCCCCGTAGGTGGGGCAAAGCGCACATGGGATGGGCGCTATGCCCCATGTGGAATTGCATGTATTTTTTATCAGTAGGCTACAACATGATTATCTAATAACAAGAATACAGAACTTTATTTAATGCACATACATAATGCAGCCTACAAACCAAATGAAACACGAACAAAGAACGATATCGCACCAAGGAAATTGAATGCAGTTCGCTTGTGGCTTCAGTGTAGCGACATGTGCTATGACGACGTGCTGTTGAATTTGTTCATCCAAATTAGTCTGAGTTTGATTCACAGTTGTGGCAAATGTAGTATGGGTCGCCTGCAGTGCACGCGGCGTGTGCCCATTTCTTGCAGCTCAGAAACTGAAGCCTCTCTGAACTTGCTGTTGGCGTAAGGCTCGCAGCAAACGACGCATTCTGTGTCTTCGTTGGTGTTCTTTTCTTGGTTTGACATCGCAGACGGACCAGCAGTAGGCTCTTGTGCTGACTTGGGCAGCTTGATCTCGCTGATTTTCTTTACCACCAGCGAACGTTTTAGTTTCTTCATGTCGCGTTTTTTCTCAGCAATTAACTTGCAAGGCGAAGAAATCAGCACGACACTGGTGGTTCTTCTCGCTGCATGTTAACGCTTCTTTTTCGGCGGCGGTGGTGGCGAGCAGCTCATAATAATAGCGCGAATGTCACCTTCAGATCCTGCAGGACTTGCAGGATGTTCGGCAGAAACTGCCGGTGCAGATACACCAGTGGCGACATCTGGAGCGTGGTTGCTTTGAACAGAGCTGAGTCGATATAGCCTGAACCGCGATCATTCACTGCACCAATCGAATCAGTAGGGGCACCGTTCATGAGGGCCTCCACCATTCTCTTGCGAGGGTACACAAACAGCGGAGGAATGTAAGAACCGGCAGCGCTTATACAGCACAGCGCGGTAATGTTCTTTACACTCTCACCGCTCGAAACCTTTCGCACCTGCCTTCTTCCAGTTTCGCATACGACCTTCCCCGTCGTGATGCCAGTTTCATCGCAGTTCCAAATGGCAGTAGCTCTGTGATCCCCTCCTTGCAGGATATCTTTGTACAAAGCAAAAAACGCCATAACTGCATCGCGGTTGAAACCTTCGACACGGGCCAGGCTAGTGGAAATTGACGCACGAATCGACAACTCTGGGTGGCGCTTCATGAAACTTGACAGCCAGTCCTTTCCTGCTAGCCCACGCTCGTCATCAAAATTGTGCTGTATGCCCAATTTTGCGGCAACAGCGTAAGCCAAACGCCTGACAACAATAGTTGTCAATCCGTACATTCTTTTGGCCATCTCCTTTGTATAATCTACCAATTGTGCTTCAAAGGCACTTGAGAATACGCAACGCTTGCTACCCATAGCAATAACGCCAGGGAGCTGTACAACACCAGAGCAATGGCGCTTTAAGTGTGCGCCTTGGTATTCCATAATCTGCCCCTGCACCTCGTATACTCTGTCCTTCGTGGACAGCCGCTACAGCTAACGCCAGTCGTTCAGACCCATACGACCCCTGTGTAGACTTTCTTTTGTACGTTCGAACCATGCTGTCTCTCAATCTGAAACGAACATGCTGTAACTGTTATCATTATAATAATCACAAGAACGTTTGATAAAATTATATCATTAAAATTCACACGGACACACACACACACACACACACACACACACACACACACACATTATTATAAATAATTGTGCGTGTGTTTGTGTGTGTGTCCGTGTGAATTTTAATGATATAATTTTATCAAACGTTCTTGTGATTATTATACACACACACACATTATTATAAATAATTGTGCGTGTGTTTGTGTGTGTGCCCGCTAAACATAAACTCTATATATATATATATATATATACATATATATATATATATATTCACAATGCTACTTTTATATCAATAATTGCTGATGGGGCATAGCGCGCAGGCATGGGCGCTTTGCCCCCATTCACAGGTGGCGCTATGCCCCACTGACGACTATGGTGATAACGTTTGAGTCATGACATTTTCTTTTATCGCTCACCGTAACTGAAGGCGTGAAAATGCAGGTTATATAACATAGCTTAGAAAGCTATTCCAAGCGTTTCAAAATTCGTAACCATTTAGGGGCAATTTATTGATTAATATGGAAGCGATCTTATAACAAATCATAAAGAAACAGTAAATCGGTTGTACTTACATCGTGTTCGATTCTGTAGAGCCATAGCACGTTGATATGTCGTCAAGACTCAGTAATTAATCATTTGATCGCTATGTGGAGCCATAAAATGCAATATTCGCCAAGATAGTGGCATGGGCGCTATGCCCCAATATGGGCGCTTTGCCCCACCTTACTCTATTTGTGTAAAGCCAATTGGCGAATCGTTGCACGCGACGGCGATAGGAGGTGATCTTGTAAAACAACATTATTTCACACGGGAGTAGTAACGCAGCTGATTTTAATACATTTATTGTCATTTGATATTAATTATTTCTGTTCGTGTATTTTTTTATTTTTCCACGCAGCATGCGACTGACACTGAAACAGTACTTGAGCCGTGGGCGAAATTTTGCAGAAAATACGCTAGATTGCACTAAGAGGGGGTACATTTTCTCAATTTTCTCGGAGAGAACCCCCGCATGAATTTCTATGCTTTACTGTAATTTTTTTACTGCAGCCCCATATATTTTAGGGTAGCCACGGTCTTTCTTGATTTATACTGTGTGCGTGTGTGCGCGTGTGTGCGTGTGTGCGTGTGTGCGTGCGTGCGTGTGTTCCGTCCGATACGCGGTACTGCTGCAACGGTTTATTTTTTGCGCGATACGTCGTGACAAACAAACCGCCGCCCACCTTCCCGTACATAACGCTATACATTTCTGGGCACTTTGCAGACTTGTGCAAACATCCCTAACTACCAACAGTGTTAGTGGCGTTATGCTAGGCACACACCAGCCGATTTTCGGCACACACCAACCGACTAGTCGGCGTAAAAACCGTCGGCCGACGGCAGTCGGTTGGTGTGTGCCAAATTTAAGCCCGACGGTCGGCCTTATAGCGCCAACTAACGCCGATTCGAATGTTGAATCGGCGGTCGGCGTTAATCGGCAGTCGGCGTTAGATAAGGAGGTATCCGGTGACAAGTCGGCGCATATCCGATGACGAGTCGGCTGGTGTGTGCAGGTTTTTTGTCATAACACAACGGTCGGCGGTTACACGGACTGAATTACGAGACCAGAAGCAACACGAAACAACCTTTCTGCAGTCGCGGTTGTAGGCGGGAAGTACTTGTTCTCACTCAAGCGTTACCAGCGCATTTGACTCGCAGAGGACGTTGAACTGAAGCGTGTCACGATCAAGCACCTCATTTGGTTTCAGAAAAATGAATTTCGTAAATGACCTGGTCTGCTCTGTACGTTACTCGGAATCGCCTCCTCAAGCCAGGGCTGGCATTATTTGACTAGCCCTGGTTTATTGCTAATGCCAAGGCAGGCGTGCATAGACATTAATACCGTTGGTTTGACTGCAGTGTATACGCGATTGCGATGATATTGATAGTGGGACACAGTTTGGCTGCGGAGCCCACTTTTCCGATATTTCCCCTACTGAAGTTCATTTGATAAATTATAGGTCTATTTCACCCATTTGTCGTCTTAATTATTGGAATTACCGAGCAACTGTGGTTAGTCCTGCCTGTAAAATATAACTTTTTTTGTTATTCTATTTGAATGTTTTGTGGACGAAATATTTAAATTCCGATTACCATTTTTGACTTATTTCAACGCAATTTGGCGGGCAGTATATTTCAACATATGTATCGTTCAGCTCGTTTCGTAGACATTTTGCAATAAATCGAACCTATCTCAGCATACACCTGTAGTAGAATAGGCCCCTATACACGACATGCAAGCTAGTTCGTAGAATCTTGTTATCTAATTTTGGCCAATATCGGCCCAACATTGTACCGTATTGTACCCAATATGAATTCCGCTCCCGTGCTAGTGCATTGTACGCTGCAGGGGTCTTCCGGTGTCGCAATCGAGCCAACCGAGACAGCCACAAGATGCAAGGGAGATGTGAAGATATGCGGCGGCGCGGCGGCCAACATTTGTCAATGGCGCCGAAACTCCGGTAGCCCCCCCAATATGAATTTCGATCCCGCGCCAATGCATTGGACGCTGCAGGAGTGGATACACGCTTTTTCGCAAAACGAATTTGAACTAAGGAAAGTTAAACCATCGAAATAAGAAGACACTTTTTAACGATCTTGAACGGGAAAGAATTACAAAGTGTACTCGTCTCGAACGAGTATGCACTAGATATGGCTACGTTGTGAATACGTTCCGGTCTACCAGTCAAGCGCAATGGGCTGGGTATGGTGCAAAGGTAATCGCAACATCAGTCTATATTAAAACTGTGGAAATAGACTGATGGTCAGACCGATAGTAAATAAACTGTCACGTAAACGTATCGGATATCTTAGTATACCTTTTGGCAATTGGCATAATCTCAATAACCCTTCGCTTGACACTGCAGGCTGGGGGTGCAGTGGGAGCGTACGGAACCTTTTTCTCGCCGAGTGAATTTTTTTCCGCCTAAGGGAAAATAGTTCCGCTCGAAAAAATAACATAAATATCCGACTTCTAGTGTAGATTCTCAACAAAACCTAGTGGATTGGTTTGATGTAAATGTGGGTACTGTAGCCTAATTGATGGGAGTATTCGATAGTGTCCGGCTAGCCCAGGTGAATTTTACTGAACTAAGTGAACGAAATAGGCCAATATTCAAACCCGGATTCTCCCGATTAAGAGTCCGATACTCTAACGACTATGCGACGGAGTCAAGTCTAATAAACCTCGTTATGAGTGAGTGAGTGAGTGAGTGAGTGAGTGAGTGAGTGTGTGACTGAGTGAATGAGTTGAGTAACCTCGTCACGTGTAGTAATCCGCCGGCCAGGCAGTTCATCTTCGACATCCGAGATAAACAATCACAAATATACGGTTTAATTATTTTATTGTTGTGACCACAGTTTGTGTCTGTTCATATCAAAAGTAGGCACTAAGTCACGATATACTAGATATCGCTATATTAGTGTCACGATACGATACGTGTTGCGATGCCAACCTATGTATAATTTTCGAAAAAATTGTTATTTAAAACTGATAACACAATGTTTGTAATAACTAAAACCTGAAAGATCTTCGATAACTTATTCTTTGAGTCACCGATCCAGAAACATACCCCATTAATAAAAGATCACCATAAATATTATTATCCTCGTGCTTTTGTCTGTTTCTGCAACTTTCAATGCCAACACTTTGGAAAATATATTTGCACGTATCGTGACACTTATAAAGGATATCGCGTATCGTATCGTGAGAGAAGTATCGCGATATATCGATGAATTGTTACATCCCTAAACTAACAGTTAATGATGTCTTCATATGTTTGAAATAACAAACATAAGCACATGTCTACGGGTATGTTTGTAGTTAGTCTAGTGTAACCATTGGTCGAGGGGGTAGTCTTATGTACAGGAATACAGTTAGGGATCGTCATATTGAGCTTATAAGACATGCAAATACTTGACAGAACGACTTGTCGACCGTGTGTAGAACTATGCAATACAGTGGTCAGTCAGATTAGAGCAAATACCCCGCATAGCACCGATGACGCCTGTCTCACAATTCTACGATATCCGGTTATATTTGTGTTTAGTTACAATATGGTCAGATGCCTGCCTCGGTTTCATGCAATGTCAAGTAAACGACAAACGTATAAGATTATTCACTGTTACGTTACGTGAATTCCTTCTCAACTGGATTGCTTAAGTTCCTAAGTTACAAATGACACTCGACGATATGATATCAGTATCACGTGCGCTGAACAAAAACATACACTATAAAACTTCATAGAGCGAGAGGATTAGTGAGAACATTAGCGACACACGTACATAGAAACAGAGACACACGGTAGCGCGATCCACTTGACTATTGGGGGGGCGGTTTCGACAAACCCCGTACATGTAGAACTAGTGGCGTCACTGAAGCGAGTCGTCAAATGGCCGCCAAAACACGACATTTACAGGTCGATGTATTTGATTGTTTCGGTAGATACCACCTTCAATTCACGTTCAAATACATAATAACTAAATCACATTGCAGATTACGATCCAGTTACGTTTATTCTATCAACTACTGAACACGCATACGCTTGGAGCCATACTGGGCGATAGGCAGTGTACATGGACTAAGAACGTACTGTGACGTCACACTGTCCGCACTACTGAGAAAATGACCACTCGAAGTAACGTTTCGTACACATATGCATGCAGGACGCGCGCATGGTTAGCAACAAAATTATGCTAACACAACACAAGAATCGAGACTACATCTTACAAGTTTACGTAAATATGAGGAAAATCATAGACTTGTAGCAGTATTTGAGGGGATGGTGTGTTGCACTGCGTCCAGTCCGATGACATTCCAATGCCAATAAATGATCCGTGTGTTGTTGACATGCAGACTATATACTACTTTTCTGATTGCCTAGCACGCGTACACGTGAATAACGTAAATACGATGACACTAAATGTATCTGTTTTAAAGTATACGAATGAAGACAATATATATTGAAACACCCAGGCAGAGCAAAATAAACTAATTATAATACAACGTCGGTTGAGTTATATGTTAGTACCTTCTAAATCACAGAAGACTGTATTGTTTTCTGTGACGTCACGTCGTTCTTCTGGCGATACTCTCTGTACACTACATAAGAGGCTGCTATGTAAACGGCTCTAGCCGTAGTTCACAAGACGCGTTTGCAATACAAACGTTTGTATATACATCGTACGTTTGTGTACAATACGTACGTTTGTGTACCAAATCAGACAAGAGAGTGATATTTAGTACTTTACACAAACTTGTTAGTTGCACACCGTAACGGTATCACATCACACTTTTAAATATAGTTATACTTAACACAATTGACAGGCACAATGAAGTCAGACTGCAGTAAACTTATAATACATAGACGTCCTATTACTACACGGAACACAAATGCAATATCACATGAGACAACTAACATTCGTACAGTCGACGCTTTGTTGACCGAATCATTTGTCCTGAAACGTCTAAGCAAACAGAACCATGCATGACGATTGTGACAACGCTTGGCCGTTTATCATCACGCTCTTTCTCATAGTCACGTGGGTGACACCGACAACCAGGTGTCGCAACCGTGACAAGAAGAATTGTCCACGCGTACCTCCGCCGAAACGCGAATTTTCGGGTGCTGAATCTACAACAAACGTGCTATGTTTGACGCCACCAACAAAACCGTGAAAACATTTGCTACCGAAACAGACATCGGAGCGATGTAACACCGAAGTAGCAACGCCGACGTGTCGTTGCGTCTTTATCGGTGTACCTACACCAGGCGTGTATCCGCGCCGTTGATAGAAGCGGCAGCACCGCTGATGCTCGTGGGATCACTCCAGCGATCCTACCATCGTCGTGAGTCCAACTCAACCATCGTATACCCGCTATTGTTTCGACAGTCCAGGCTTTCGGGCGACAACGAGGTACATTGGCGAGAACACCCCTTCCTTGCCCCCGTTCACCAGAGAGTCAGCTCCCTTGCACAGGGTCCGATGAACTTTGACTGAGCCCGACGGAGCGAATCCCACTAGCTCCATCCCCATTAGCGCCACATGCGTGAGCCAGCGGCCGAGGGGCGTAATCTTGAAGTCAGCGATTGTCCAGCGGGGTTGCATGACTGAATACCAGGGGATGGGGGAATGATCCGCCAGGTCGGCCGTCTCGAGCAGCTCGAAGCCGTTCGACTTGACCGCGTGAAGAACAGTCTCTACGCTGTTGACGTCTGGCAGACCGTCACCCAACTGAAGACGAACAAATTTGAACTCTTAGATGGTTAGTGTGAGTGCACGAGGGTTGGGGGAGGAAGCGTGGGTGTGCGAGGGAGGGAGACGGGGAGAGGAAGAGAGCGTTGGGGGAAGGGGAGGGAGCGAGGGAGGGAGGAGAGGGCGGGGAAGACAGAAATATAGAGGAGATGGAAGAGACATGCTGTTATGTCGAACGATGATTCATTGAATGACGGCATTTGCGTATATCAAAATATTTTTTCGCAGGGTAGAGATGGTGACTAAGTGCACTATTGAGACTGGTGTAATCAGCGCCCCCTGGATCGCCAGGATGGGTAATCCCTGTAGTTATAAGTTTAAAACTGCGTGACTTTCGGTGAGGAATATAATTTCTTTGCAAAAGAATTTGATCTCCTAATTGGTATGTCTTGCTCTGGTGTTCAAACGGACGAACGAACGAGCAACACATACGCACGCACGCACGCACGCACGCACGCACGCACGCACGCACGCACGGTCTCTCTCTCTCTCTCTCTCTCTCTCTCTCTCTCTCTCTCTCTCTCTCTCTCTCTCTCTCTCTCTCTCTCTCTCTCTCTCTCTCTCTCTCTCTCTCTCTCTCTCTCTCTCTCTACCGAACCGATCGGCCTTTCTATAGCTCTCGACGACCGAGGAAGCTACGCACCATGATTTCCTCCTTCAGCTGTTTGTGATACGGGTTGGTCGGGTCGTATTTGTCTGTCATGACCCATTCGTACGAGGCGAACAGTCCGCCGGGTTTGAGGAGCCTATAGGCCTCCCGATACACCTTCGAGAGGTCGGCGGCGTGACACGAAGCTTCGATGGCGTACGCTTTGTCGAATGTTTCCGACTCTAGCGGCGCCTTGCAGAAGTCGCCCTGTGTGTCAATAACAATAAAGCATTTAACGAAATCATAACTATTCATAGAGTGCATTTTATATACCATCAATACGTTTACACGGGTGAAATATGCTCTGTCCAAAACGGGCGTGCTGTTATCCATATTATAAAGTAAAACGGTTCTCTGTCTGTCTGTGAATCCATAGCTCGGTTAGTTTTGCACGTATGTGGCTGTCATTTTGTGTGCGATCTAGCAAGCCCATTGGGGTGGTTCGTGGTTACATTTTTTAAACAAATTCATCCGGTGGGTGGGGATCTCGCAGGGTTACATACGTATGACTGCCTGTTCTCCCGGGCAAAGCTGGGTAACTCGACTGGTGATTTGATAACAACACTTCATTGGGAGGGGTGACAACGAAACTACTGCTTACGTCATCGCGTACACAACGGGAGACAAACATTTCACTTGTTTTAAAACCGAACGGCAATCTACTATGACGACAGTAAACATAGTTCACAACTGTGAATTTGTTAAAATGATTGGGACTGTGAAATATATATCAAAGGGCACCTTTATGACCTGCATTCCGCTGCAGTCGTACTCGGCGGTGGAATAACAGCACTAATAATCGGACAAACTCGCACATGTTCAATCTGATACAAAAACGCAATTCTTGTGTAAGTAATTACAAGCGCGTTTATGCACAAGCATATTAAGTTGATGTACGACATTTAAGCAAATGTTAAAAGTCTTTATTTTAAACTTGGAGGCTACTTTAACTGATGTGGGAACATGAATTCACTTCGTCTGATGGACTCGTCATAATCTTATCATTATTAAGACCCGTAGCAACAACAACAAAAGACGTTCCATTCATTCGGGTACTGCGTCGCTGCTCTCTGACCTTAACGAAGGTGCATAGGTGCCCCACACCAGCCGCTTTCGTGAGTTCGCGCGCTCTGCGGATCTGGTAATCGTTGATGTTGAGTCCGGTAATTTTCGTGTCCGAGAAGAGAGCTATGTGTCTCGCAGGACCACCGACTCCGCAACCCATGTCCTGAAAGGGAGACTCTCTGTGATTCCAGAACCAGATACCTTAGCAGTGAAAAACATTAAAACGACCAAAACAATCCCAGAGACAATGAGATTATTAGATCCCCTGGGGAGTGTTTCACTAACATCCGTATGAGCCCATAAGTCCAAGTTTGCTCTTTAAAATACATTTTTTCTCATTAACTGTCATCTTGTTTACTGAAAACTGTCGACACCATGACGGGCCACCGGGACGCTTTCGCCGGTGTGTCACGGAAATAGTGTCCTCGATGATACGTTGGTGGCTTTTGCATTTTTACTTTTAATGATGCTTTACGATTCTTGTATGTTGCGCCTCTGAGCACAGATTTCTGAATATACAGGCGCTACAGAAGTGTTATTATTATTACTAATAATAATAAAATCATGTTAACATTCACTAACCAGCACTTTCTCTCCCGGTTCGAGCCGTAGTTTCAACGCGAGGCGGTACTCGTGTTTGGCAATGGCGTGTTCGAACGACTCGCCTTTGTGAATTGTGGAGAAGTGAAACGACTCGCCCCAGCCGTACTCGAAGAAGTCCGTGGCCAGGTCATAGTACTGGTTGGCCAGGTCGCTGCTGTTGTCCTGCCGCATCCCCTCCGCACCGTCCTTGTTATTGTTGTTGAAGAACTCCAGGTAGGCGTCGGCAGCCTTCAGAGGATGAATGAATTAATGAATGGATGGATGGGTGGATGGATGGATGGGTACATGGATGGATGGGTGGATGGATGGGTAGATGGATGGGTGGGTGGATGAATGGTTGGATGGGTGAATGGATGGATGGACGGACGGACGGACGGACGGACGGACGGACGGACGGACGAACGAACGAACGAACGAACGAGTGAATGCGTGAACGAATGGATGGATGAATTAATAAACGAATGGTTGGATTAGTGAATGGATGAATAAAAGAACAAACGAATAAATGCGTGACTGGATGAAAATATTAATTAATGTATGGACGGATGAATGAATGACTGAGTGGATGGATGAATTAATGGCTGGACGGATGGGTGGATGAATTAATGGATCGATGGATGGATGGGTTGACGAATGAATGAGTGGATTAATGAACGAATGAACAAAATAATGAATGAACAAACGAACGAATGAGCGAGCGAATGTTTATTTGCAACAACAAACAAAATTCCAATAGTGATGTTACTATTAAATTATAAAACTATAAAATGTTGAAAAAACAAGAACATCATGCTTCTTTACTGGAAAATAGCCAAAACTAAAATAATACGTTGAATTACATGCCAAGCTATTAGAATACACACACACACACGCACGCACGCACACACACACACACGCATACACATACGCACGCTCACATTCACTTACGCACGCTCACACACACGCACGCACGCTCACACACACGCACGCGTGCTCGCACACACCCATATACGCACGCACGCACTCACACGAAACACATAATCCATAACAATCAATTTTAAGTTGAAAAAAATACACAATCGCGGTTCCTTATACCGTGAAAAGTTGCGCATCAAATATATAACTATTCGGTAATACAGCGTTATGTATATATTTACAAGATAAACATCCTGACAACAAATTGGTGAACTATCAAGCGAACTACAGAGTCTTACTCCTGTATCCGATAAACTCACCTTCGACACCTTCTTCGTTTCGTTCACAGGCTTCAGCAGCGATGTAATCCTCGGCCTCTCCATATCCTATAAGCGAGAGACACACGTGACACAGGCGGCTTGTGCAGGCGTGAAAACGGAACAGTGTCCATATACGACGGCTCAGAACAATACTGTAGACATGCTCTGGTATGAAGACATGTAAAACGAAGACAGTTCTGCTAAAACAACAGACAACACATTCGCTTCAAATATGTTTTCAAGCGAGATGTAAAATGCATTGATCTCCCACGTGCGCCATGGACATCTGCTGCCACGGACAGACCAAGATGGCGGGCCATGCTTCACACCGGCCGTCACATCGATACAAACATCAATAAAGAGGGAGGGGTGGAGGGAGGGAGGCAGGGAGAAAGAGTAGTCAATACGCCCGTTTTTACTTATCACACAGAGAGTATCGTAATTTAACAAGTGAATCTGGGGAAGTGACATACTAGATGACGCAATAAGAAGTTGCATAGGGTGAGCGGAAACGCCGCCGCCTAGTAACACACATGCCTATACGTGTACAATGATCCAGCGTATGTAGTGTCGACGCAAACCAAGTTCTCTGCGTTGTATGTGCACATTTCTACACAAATTGGACCAGCATGATATGTAAATAGTGATATGTAAATCGCACAGCAGTGTCAGCGCAGTTGTTGTTAACGCATAGGGGGTGGAACGAAATTAGTATTGGCCAGGTGATGGAAGGGACATGAGCAGAAGAGAGAGAGAGGGGGGAGGGGGTAGCTCCACATGTCAAGAACAAACTGAATCACTCTCTGGATAAAATGTAACTTTTCCCGTCAAAAATGGCAACAAACACGTTTGTTTTAACGGTGTAACCGACGAGGGGTCGTCCCGGGCCAACACTAGTCATTATTTGGGTACTGCGTGTGAGAGCACAGTCAACAATATGACCTGTCCTTTTGACCTGACCTTTGACCATTAAGTGAGTTGCCGTATTAAAAGTGTATTTTTCATAAATCGTCTGGAACGTTTAAAATAAACATAATATACTGTTCTTAAAACTAGAATCAATATGCTCACGGCATACTGCTGCCGAAATACATTTAATAAGCCCGACACATTTTCATAAGTTAAACGTTTCGGTTACGAGATCTTCATATTGAATAAAAAAAATTAGTAAACACTCATTATTAGCGGGTACAGGGGGGGGGGTAACAACAGGCTCACGGGACTGCTCTTGGCGCGTATCATTCACAAAATCAAGACCGGCGAAGACAGCGAATTCAACGAAGTACAACTGATAATGATTGACGAACTTCCGTACAGTTGCGTTGGCAACACACCATGGTTTGTCTAGTACTATTACCATCCTTGGCTCGAGATAATGATTCAGGATAACGGAGCTGACAGTGTCTCTTTAAGTAGTCTTTGAACAAGATATCGATGTACTATAATTATACAACTATGATCTCTTGAACTGCAACAGCGCGGGAATGCAATAACATGCAAACAACTCAACTCGACCATACACAACATAACGTATATCCCATCATCAAACTGACGTGTTTTTACAATAAAGCAATCAGTTAAGGCACGTGGTCCAGGCATTGTGTAGTAAAACACAATAATTATGTTATATAACCATACAAAGAAATATCGGTTTATCGTAAACTCATCCAGCATAGTATGCAATAGATCTATTGTATTCAAGCGTGGAGGCCATACCGCAAGAAGGACATAGCTATGCTAGAAAGAGTACAGAGGAGAGCGACTAAAATGATAAAAAAAACTGAGGGATCTTAGTTATGAAAAACGCTTAAAAGAATGTGGTTTAACAACACTAGAGACCAGGAGATTGAGAGGGGATCAGATAGAAGTGTTTAAAATATTGAATGGTTATGAAAATATTGATAGAAATATGTTTTTTTTCAGTTAAGAAAGATAGAAAGACTAAAGGACATGAAGTTACATTAGTAAAGGAACAGTGTAGATTAGACGTAAGAAAGTTTTCATTTTCACAAAGGACTGTGAATGTATGGAACAGATTATCTGATGATGATGGGTGCTAGTAGTGTGAATATGTTTAAAAATAAAATCGACACATACATCAGAAGGGCTGGATATATGTAGATAAAAGGGTTGGACTCTCGATAAGCCAAAGGGCTTCCTTGTCCACCTGCCATCTAGAGTTAATTATCTGGATGGCAATCTTGTTAAATCTATCCTGGCATCTTATCAGATGTGCGGTCTAGACGCTAGACACAAGATAGTTGATACAAAATGACTCGACTTGACGATAAAAACAGAAATGTTTGCACAGTTAGACTGTACATCTTCAACATAACCGATTTGTTACATACGTTTTACTAATGATGCAATATTTACATACCATTCTTTTACAGTGACGTCATCTGGAAAACTAATCTCCACTCAGTTCTCCCAGGCATGAGAAATACTCTCTAGCAGAGCATAACATAGCGCAAACACGTAAGTAAATAGCTATAACTAACTATCGCTGTTTTTAATACATAGCCAATTGGAGCAAATGAACACAGACAGAAGGCAGAGGCGAGTTGGTATCGGTGCCTGGGAGGAGATTATGTTACTTTGCGCCAACGTTAATGCATCAATATATACATTCTAGAAATACAGAAATTATAATAATTGACCACACACAAAATGTATGTGAAATCACATGTGAAGCTACGGAATTATTTATAAACGAGCCTAACCAACGTTGTCTGGACACGTCAATCACGCTGCGCACAAATATGTATCTATGGGTGGTGCAGGCCTACTCATTAACTCCCATTAAAGCTAATCTTAATATTCCAAGACCCGTCGGTCGTCAGCGTAGACCGACGCGACTGTGCTTTAGAAGATCGATCCACGGGGACAAATATGTATGTTCTTTTCGGTGCAATCACGTGTGCCAATGTAACAAATCTTTAATGAACGTATGTAGCGGCTTGGTCTGTTCGAAAAAGCTGAACAGAACAGAACAGAAGTGGATTTAGTTTATACATTTTTATAACGTTGCGGTGTACAGAGAGGATCATGGAGACTCCTATTAAGACTAGTTGAAAGTCGCTACCGCAGGAGCCACCAGTGATATTTTAGTACAGTGTCTGTTGAAAGAAAAACTTAAACGTTAAAATGTAGTAATATCCATCGTCACAAAAAACAGGATTGTTGTATTTTAGTATGCAGCTGGGGTGTATGGTCGTAGTGTTTGGTGAAGTGAGTAGGTGAACACATATTGTATACTGTCTGGGCGTAGATGACATCATTGCAGTTGATTGCGTGTATATGTGCAGGCATAACAATTAATATTTGTGCACTTGTTTTTGTAATTTTGAATGATGTGACCATTTGCATAATTTACGAAACCCTGTAAACTGTGTGTATAAAGTTTGTCTATCACACTTTGGGAGGTATTGTTGTTGTAAACTATATTTAAGACAATTGTTGTTGTAAACTATATTTAAGACAATGTTTTGCACATGTATGGTTTGTACCGTAAATGTGTATTTTTTGTTGAACCACGTGGCGCACACGTTGCCTTTTAAGTTTTATCAGCAGGCATCAAACAAGTCCTGCGACCGCGCCCGTACAATTTGACGCTACGCCTATCTGTCCCATTCAGACAGTAACGGTGCAAACAAATCAACAATAATCGAGCGGTTAACAAAGCGGCCATTCATCCAACAACAATGGCTCTTGTGACGGGAAGGCGCTTTAGTACTCAAGTCGGATATTCTTGAACGGTCAGTGCTTAAGTCAATCGGCAGACACGTCGCTACATGTTGCGGGCACGCCAGGCTTACACACGCACACACAACTCCCGTTTACAAGACTGTCCGTGGACCACCAAAGAAGACGGGGGTGTCTGCCATTCGTGGATTTGGGCGCGGCATAGCCAGGGGACCGTTTTGCTAACACAATGAGCTCACAAAATTTTAAACAAAATCCATTGTTAAATTTAAGAAGCAAAATCAACAACACCAGCCGAATGTCATACACGACACCGATAAATCGATACTACGCCAGTCACGGTAAAGTTTGATCCGGGTTTCTGGACACCCACGCATTGCGAGTGTATTCCATAGAAGGTTAATCCGGGACTTCATTGGAATGGTTGTGACCGATCGTGGCCTTGTTTGTTGGTGGTGCATTGAAGTACTAGCATTAAATCTAGCAGCAATTAATGGTGCTCGGGCAAATTATGCCCAACACCCACAGTGGTTTTTGTATCACGTTGAACCATACACATAAAGATACGGCGTATGCCCGACTTTAATAAAATGATTCCTTCAAATTGTCTCCAATGTAACATTTTTAAAGACTTACCCTGGTAATTGTATACATGCGCCAAAGGTAAGTTCTTAAATGTAAGTTTTTATGTAGCGCAGTGTCGAGTTTTTAGGACTGCTCAACCTACACTTTATTCCTTGGCAGATTTGTTTGATAGAATATTTCTCTAGGAAGTACTCAGCCATGCTGCAGTTAATGCGCGAAGACTATTCGTACACAAATACCCACCACGGTCTACAGTCAGATACTCATTTATACAGCTGAATGAACTGGAGCAACGTAGAGTGAACGAACTTGCACAAGGTCCGAAACGGCAGCAATAGGATTCAAACAGGGTTCTCTCGATTGGGAGTCGGATGTTCTAGTTACTGCCCCGCCGCGCTCTATCGCCTATAAAGATATATAAATATCTAGATTCATTCACGATTAACATGGAGGGATACAATGAACATACAAGGGACTGTCACTTGTATACGGACACCTGGTGTAAGAATAATCTACTTAAAAAGAACTACTGAACTTCGAAATCCCCGTTCTGGCTTGCCCCGTGTTATGTAGCCATGAATATAAATAACATCGAATATACGGAACACTTTATAGCGAGAGTCTATGTAAAGTTCACGATTTGCTTTATATGTACTACCCCGCATGTCATCACGATGTAACATGTAAAACACGCGTAATAAGTTCACTATATTAATTTTGCGTTTTTTACTCTGGCGACTGTTATATTCATTATGTACTACCCTGCAGGTAGTATTCTGTGGCAAGGGGTAACAATGTTTTATGAATCATGACAATGGATGTCACCTATCTGAAGTCACATAAGACAGCACGTGCTTCATATAATAAAAAAATACGTTGTCAAGCATGCTCGTCAAATCTCAACTATAGCAAGGTAGAATGCTTTGTTAATTGGTGACGTATTTTTGTGTTTACATGTACAGAAAATGTAGTAAACTAGCCGGCATTATTTTGCGAGTCGGAAAACTGTGACAAGCCACGTGTGTAAGATTATATGTATAATGACACCCCCGGATTGGATTACAACACGAGTTTACAAATAACAGCGTGTGGTGCTAGAAAGACAACCCTTGAAGCCACGCCTACCACATTACGTATACGGTGTATTTGCGCAGGCGAATATAATTGAAATGTCTCAGTCACCGCTGTATTTCAATGCGGTATCCAGACCCATTTCTTCCGTGCCGACATACAGTCTTCGACGGTACTTCGATATCAAAGGCAAAACCCTAACACGAACACCTTGTTATAAGTGGTTTGCCATTCGACGCTGCCGACGTAGTGTATTGGCCCGTTAAAGACCCCATAAATCAAACAGTAAACATGGCAGTTTTATTCAGCATAATCTTTGACACGAGTAAGCAGGCCGGAAGTGCGCTCGACGACGTGTGCTGACGAGTGAACGTTGCGGACAACCATGACATAACAGACAGAGATACGGGAAGCTAGCAAACGGAACAACATGGACACCAGCTGTGGGTACTGCATGAAAGTTAGCGTTAGAACGACCTTTTATTAAAGTTCATCATTTATTAATTTTTTATTACTATAATGTTCTTAATACTACAATAAGTATGTTGCGGGTATACTGCCCGCCAAATTGCGTTTAATAAACCCGGAACATTTGTTATAGTATGAATGTTTTGTATACGAAATATACAATTGCATACGAAATAGATTGTTATGCAGAAGCACGCGTTTTGTTGCTCCTTTTATTTTGACACAAACTGACAATAACGTATTCCATATACTAACATGGACTTAGTATTATTTCATCCGTCGTGTGTCGCCTCGCTAGCTCCGAGTTATCGCATTAGCCTGGCTGTGATTGGTTGACTGGGGTACATTCTTCGCATGTCCAATAGCAGACGGACTAACCAGATGGCTACCTCTCCATTTAGTGGGATTCATCAATAAGTGATGTGGTTTGGACAGCTGAGAGGAGCTGAACATTAGATTGGAAGGAAGGACATCGAGCAAGTGCAAGGGTGGCTTTGTGTACATTAGCAGAATTTATACGGGGGGGGGGGCATTCAGCGGTAGGGGTGCGACATCGGATACAAACGGAAGCGAATGCTTGGAAGACGTTAGATGAAGTCACGATGGATAGAACAATTTCGAAAAAGAGCGTGTGTTATATAGGTATGCATGTATGGTGGCGCTGTCAGAGCAAGTTCCCAACAACGCCAGAAGCAGCACATTTACAGTACTAATGTGGTCTGGAAAATGACAACAAATGAGGTGGAAAGAAGGCCAACGACCTGATGAACGAGATAGGGATGCGTGCAGCTTAAAGGGGAGATTGCTAAGGTGGACGACTTGGGCAGGCCACTTGACAAACATTAATACGGACAGACTACCAAGAAGAGCAGGGGAAGGGAAACACGAAGGACGCGGGGAAGGGGAGGACCATAACTGGGGTTGGGGGACAGCGTGAAGAGGGATTTTTGAAAGACGAAGGTGAAAGGTGGGGGGAGGGGGTTGTCGATAGGAAGCAACGGAAGGCAACAACAAAAAGAGCAATAAAGTAAAGCGCAAGAACTAATCATCACCCGTGTACAATGGAACCAGAAGGAAGAAGAAATCTTCTACAGTACTTCAATCTGACTCTCACTGCAGTGGCTAAACGACGTTGGGTTGGACAAATGTGCAAGACGCAGAACAGACTTCCCAAAAATAGTAGTTTGGCGAAGTGCAAGGCCGGAAAAGAAATGCAGGTATAGACCACAACTTCGCATTAAATATGTTCTAAAAAGAGATAATAAAATCATGTAACTTCCCACCTGAAACACGGACTGCTGCCGCCACGGATAAACGAAATCGGCGGGTCATGCGCCACACATTACGGCAATCAACATTTCTCAAAACGAGACAACATACGGTGCCGCAAAGAAACACCAGCATAATGTGTCGCGATAAAGGAGTCATCCTTAGAGTAAGGAGTGGGGGGTATATAAACACACGTTTTCACCCACACTCGTGTGCAAGTGGATGCTTTCTTCCACTGAACGATAACATATTCGAAAATACCTATTTGGTAACTATGTGAATGTGTAAAATACACGTGTAAATGAAATCAAGCATGTAACAAGGCGCACATAGGATTATTATATCTCATCGACCTTCTCTTCTTGCGCACGTATTAATTCCTCTCGACACCCGGACTTAGGGAGCAGCCCTGTAAGTCTGATTTGCGCCTCCCTAAAACCGGGAATCGCTGGTTTATGGATGGAACATGCGCAGTACAAGTGTTGTTTTTATGAGATAAAAATTAATGTAGTTGAAAGCAGAATGAGGTGAGCAAGACATGTGCAAAAAACCAACGAGCGAGGAGGCAATGTCAAAACAGTGCATGGAAAGCAGAAGAGGGTGGCAGAAGAAGACGAGGGTGGCAGAAGACGAGGAAGACCACATCTGAGACTGAACGCTTAGCGTGATGAAACGGAACCTTGGTCAAGAATGGAAGATCATTGCAGAGGCCATAGGGAGGCAGAAAGCATTTACAAAGAAACCGAAGAAGCTACAAAATGACGCGGACCTCACCCGCAAGGGAAAAATGTTGTCTACATGCATCTATATGCTGATGACACCCAATTCTATATTGCCTTCAGTCCTCTCTCAGAGGAAGACACAACGCAGGCTGTGAAGCGCATACAAGCATGTGTCGCTGAAATACAAGCTTGGATGCGCATGAATAAACTCAAACTCAATGCTTAGAAAAACAGAGGCTATTGTGATATGTTCGCCGCACACCAAGAACAAACTTTCTATGCCGCACATAGAACTTGACAATAACATCGTGCCTACCTCCACTGTGGCCAGGAACATTGGTGTTTTCTTCGATGATGCCCTAAACATGAACCTAAACTGCTGCAGACCGTCTCATAACCAGAAATAAGAAGCACGACCACATCACTTCTGTTCTGACTGCGCTTCAATGGTTGCCGATTAAACAGCGCATCGAGTATAAACTACTCCTGATGACATTTCGCAATTTGCACGGCTTGAAAGCGTCGTACCTGGTGGACCTGCTAATCTTACACCAGCCCACTCGCACGTTACGCTCCGCCGACGCTCACCGGCTGGAGGTCCCGCGCTGCAGGGTTTGTACTCAAGGCGACAAAGCTTTTCACGCGCTGCGCAACGACTCTGGAACAATCTGCCCCATCATGCGTGCTACAGACTGCCTCAACGTGTTCAAGAAGCAATTGAAGACACTTCTTTTTAAACGTGCTTTTTCTCTTTAAATGATACCTTTAACTAGTATTACTATTTATTATCATTCTCTCTTAACTTGTCGTTTTAATTAGTGCTAGTTGTTTTGTTTTATTATTATTACTGTTATCTATTTACTATTGGTATATATTTTAATGCTTTTCAAATTTAATATTTATTAATTTTAAAGCTACATGTCATGTTTTAGAATTGTAATGCGCTTCTGAATGGCAGTAACTGCCAGATTTATGGCGCAGAGAAATGCAGTAAATTATTATTATTTTCTTTGTACAGCAGGCATTCTCAACACTGGCCTGGGACAACCTGCAGTGTATATGCGCTGCTTGTCAAAATACGGGATGATATAGAAAATGTCCAGCAACAAAGGGACATTACCGGATCTCAATCTTCCACCGGTTTTGAAGTCCAGCCTTCCATTTTCCACCTGGTTTGGGGGAACCTCCCACCCCGTTTGAGTCTACCTTCCGCTTCTCACAATTCCATTTCAAACCATTGTTTAGAACCAACCTCCTACCTCCGTCTACAGCACCACACCACTAATGATGATGATCTAGAAACCCGGTGCTATGCAGGCCCGTAGGCTGGGGAATGCGACAGGTGCACACGCAACCCCTTCCAAAAAGAGTTCTGCATGAGGGTAAATAGTTTCGCTTGAAGGGAAATAGTGGTGCTTGATTTGAAATCGTGACGTATCTTTTTAAAGATATCCAACACTGCCAACACTGACCACGAAAAACCGTCAACACTATCATTCTCGACCGCGAAAGACCTCCAACACTACAACCCTCGACTGCGCAAAATCCGCACTTCAACACCCTCCCCCCCGAACGCGAACTATTTCCAACACTACCCCCTTGAGGTGCCGGCTAAAATGTCCTGGATTTATGTTGAAAATGTTCAATTCCTGGCCTAGAAATATACCCCTCCCCCAGAAAAATCAACCATGCTACGGGTCTGTAATGGATTACACATTTGCCCATACAGTTGTTTTCGCCACGCTTCCACGTGCACGGTCCAATCACGGATCAAGTGTGGATCCAATAACCGGAATTACAAGCCTTGCACGCCAGCAAAACCGATTTACTACAAGTTTGAGTGGTGCCTGTAATTGTCCCCGTTGAGCTGGTCACGGACACCTTTGAACTACTAACGTCATAGACGTGACAATCAAGTTAAGCCGATCATCGATTATTTCGAGGCGTTCCCGAGCCGCTAAACACATGGGAACTTGCTAATTCCGCACGGAAAGACACACGTGGTGCGCGGCGGTCTAGTGTTAGAGCACCGGACTGTCGAACGTGAGGTGGCTCGATTCGAAACTTGGGCAATTCCTGTGTCTTTCAGAAGAAACACTATAAACAGATGCAGATAGAGAGCCCGTGCGGATGCTGCATTAGCTGCTGCCAAAACTTTTGCAACGGCGTAAACGACACGAGCGCCTTGTCAAAGGCGTACACCGGTGCTGCATAAGACCATGCGTTATTGTTGTATTATTATCCACGAATTGATCTATCGCCGCGTGGCTGTTTAACAAGATTTAACAAGATTGCCATCCAGAAAATTACTCTGGATGGCAGGTGGACAAGGAAGCCTTTTGGCTTATCGAGAGTCCAATACTTTTTATCTACATGTATCCCGCCTTTTAAGGTGTGTGTCGATTTTATTTTTAAACATATTCACGCTACTAGCACCAACACAATCAGGAGATAATCTGTTCCATTCATTTACAGTCCTTTGTGAGAATGAGAACTTTCTTATATCTAATCTACACTGCTCCTCTACTAATGTAGCTTCATGTCCTCTGGTCCTTCTATTTTTCTTAACTGAGAAAAAAATGTTTCTATCAATATTTTCATAACCATTCAATATTTTAAACACTTCTATGTGATCTCCTCTCAATCTCCTGGTCTCTAGTGTTGTTAAACCACATTCTTTTAGGCATATTTCGTATCTAAGATCCCTCAGATTTGGTATCATTTTAGTCGCTCCTCTGTACTCTTTCTAGCATATCTATGTCCTTCTTGCGATATGGCCTCCATGCTTGTATACAATATTCTAAATGAGGCCTCACTATTGTTTTGTACAGCGGTACTATTAATTCTTTTTTCTTATACGTTATATTTCGCCTAATTAATCCAAGGATTTGATTTCCCTTTGACGCTGCAATTCCACACTGCTCTGAAACCTTCATATCAGCACTAATGGTTAACCCCAAGTCCTTTTCTTTTACAGTAGTACTTAGAACAGTACCCCCATTTTATATTTTACCTCTTCATTCCCATGACCTGTGTGGAGGCATTTACATTTCCCAAAATTGAACAGCATTTGCCACTTTTCAGACCATTTGATCAACCTATCAAGATCATCTTGTAAATGCTGTCTGTCTCTATCACTTTTAATCCTTCTAAACACTTTTGTATCATCCGCAAATTTTAACACCTTGCTTGTTATATCATCGTCCAAATCGTTGATATATATTAAGAATAATATAGGTCCTAGTACTGATCCCTGTGGTACCCCACTCAATACCGATTTCCAGTTTGAAGCCTCCCCATCAACTACTACACGTTGTCTTCTGTCATTCAGCCATTTTTCTATCCAGTTTATTATACCATTTCCTATGCCATGGGCCTTTAGCTTAAGGAGTAATCTTTGATGTGGTACTTTGTCGAAAGCTTTTTGAAAATCTAAATAGATGATATCTACTGGTGATCCCTCATCTACCCACCTAGTGATGTCTTCCCAAAAACATAACATATTTGTTAAGCATGACCTCGCTTTTAAAAACCCATGTTGAGATGGGTTTATCAAGTTATGTTTAACAAGAAAAATCCACCATGTGATCTTTAATTAGTCTTTCTAATAATTTGCAAATCACTGATGTTAAACTCACTGGTCTATAGTTCTCTGACTTGTTTCTCGAACCTTTTTTAAATAACGGTATAATGTTTGCCTCTTTCCATTCTAAAGGAACCACTCCCTCTTCTAATGACAAATTGAAAACTGTTGCAAGCGGTACGCTAATTTGTTCTACAATTTCCAATAGTAGTTTGGGCGGAATCCCGTCCACTCCAGGTGATTTATTATCCTTCATAGCCCTTATTTTCTTAGCTACCATTTCCGAGGTTACAACTAACTGTCCTAAATAGTCTGAATCTGCCCCCTTGAACTTAGCCTCTGGTACTGGCAGTGAACTAATATCTTCCCTGGTAAACACTGAACTAAAATACTCATTCGACCTTTCTGCCATTAAGAATCCCTCTGATATTGTATTTCCAGCACTATCTTCTAGAGGACCGACCTTATCCTGAACTTTCTGTTTGCTTCGAATATACGCATAAAAACTCTTACTGTCATGTTTTATATTATTAGCAAATTTTTTTTTTTTTCATAGCTTCTCTTTGAATTTCTAATTTCAGCTGTAGCTTGATTAAGTGCTTCTTTATAAATGTTGTAGTCTTCATCATTTCCAGTACATCTATATGACTTCCACATCATTTGTTTATACTTAATTTTTCTAATGGCTTCTTTCGATAAGTGTTTCTTTTTAGACCGTTTCCCTTGTTTTTGAAAGGTACAAATTTATCGACTATGCACTTAATTTCACTATTTAAGATATTCCAGCATTCGGTTGCTGTCTTATTCTTCAGTGTGTTATTCCAGTCTATCTTTGCTAAATATTTCCTCATGTCCTTATACCTTCCTTTGTGGAAATTTCTCCTATACTGCTTTTTACTATTCCTTTCTGATTTTACTTTGATGGTAAAATGTATCTGGTTGTGATCACTACTCCCCAGTGGCTCACATATCTTGACATTGTCAACTAATTCTTTCTGTGAGGACAAAACTAAGTCTAACACATTCTCTCCCCTGGTTGGTTCTAGCACATGTTGAGAAAGGAAAGTATCTTGTACTAAAACTAAAAACTTGGGGTCCTCACTCCCCATACTCTGTAGAGATTTCCATTGTATATTCCCATGGTTAAAGTCCCCCATAATAATACAGTTCCGTTTGCTTACTTCCCTTATAGCGTTTTGTATTTTTTCATTCTCTTCTATGCTTATGTTTGGACTTCGATAAACTAACCCAACTGTTAACGTTGAGTTTCCTGTAACTATGTTACACCAAACAGCTTCTTCGCAATCTGCTTCTCTTTCTAATTTTATTTCATCAGCCTGGATAGATTCTTTAATATATAAAATAACTCCACCTCCCTTTCTTCCTATTCTATCTTTCCTAAACATTACATATCCTGTTAGTCCCAATTCGGCATCTGATATATCAGTGGTGGCCCACGATTCGGTTATACCTATTATGTGAGGGTCAATATCTTCTACCATAATGTTTAGTTCACTTCTTTTGTTTACTATACTCCTTGCATTTAAACAAATGCATTTATATCCTGATTCAGAACAGTTTTCCAGGCTGTTCTTTGCCGATTTATTTCTGCTGTCTTTATCTATGCCTCCAGTTTCAGGCTTCTCTGTGAATCCCCCTGCGAATCTAGTTTAAATAGATGCAGCCTGTCCCACTGTCAACAGATTGCAGCAAGTTCTCTGAGAAAACTGCTGCCCCTTTCCACTTAGATGTAGGCCATCTCTCATGTACATATCTTCCCTCCCAACAAAGTATCCCCATAAATCTACGAATCCCACCCCCTCTTCTTTACACATCTGCTCAACCAGTGCATTGATCGCCATCCTCTTGCAGTTTCTATATGTCGGCCCCCTTCCTCCCATTACTGGCAAAATTCCTGAGAGGATAATCTGTTCTACTCTTGTCTTCTTTAACTTCTTCACTAACTGTCTGTACTTCTGAACTATCCCAGTTGTTCCCTCCCTCTCTGCGTTATTTGTCCCTACATGTACTAGTATAGACCCTCCCTTGCTATGCCCCAGTACCTTCTCTACCCTTTCAGTTACATGTTCTATCCTAGCCCCCGGTAGACAAACAACGACGTCCTCCCCCTCGCTTAGAGTCTTATCTGTCTTTCTCATAATCGAATCGCCCATAAACACCCTCTCTTTCCTCATTGCCCCCTCAATCACTGCCTCAGTGTAGCTCTTTCTACGGTTTGCATCTGTCTGGTTGTAATCTTGTTCCCCTGTCTTCTGCTCTCCCGTCACAATCTCGTCCGTTCCATTCTTTCCTGACGCTGTTTCTTCCTGTCATCGTCCCTCCCGACTTCTCTTCTGTCACATGTACTCTCACTTCCTTTCTTCCCGTCATCTTTCCTCCCATTGCATTTCCTTCTCTCCTCTTCCAACACCCCACGCACTGAAAGGTGAATCCCTCTTCCTTGGTTTCTGTCCATGACTTCGTACAGCCGGATAAGGCAAAATCTACCCAACTGTGGCAGTCGTCGCACACCAAGTGTGTCTTTGCCTTGACTTGCCGCTTGCAAGGCGCCATATCAGAATTTATTTAATAATAATAATCTAATTAGCTATTTAAAATAGTTTTGTCAACTGTGTTTACACTATTCACTGTCTATGTAGTCTTTAAGAAGACTGTTTTCTGTGCACAAATGTTACACTTTACGTAAGATTGCATACGCTAGACTGCCTTATTTATTTAGGTTATACAGCGCCCTAGCGAATAAGAGAGACACTAGCTACATAAACTTAGTTCGTCCGATTATCGCAAATGCTTAATTTTAACAACAAAGCTACCTTATCAAAATGTCTAGCAGGTACTGACTTACACAGATATTATCTTATGTAGGTAGTTTATGGTTGTTACTTTATCACCTATATATTCTATCACATAACGAGGTTTGTTAAATCTTGTTTACAAACGTATTGTAGCCGTAAGCTAACGTACCCTATTATCACTCACTAGACTAAAGTGTCCTAAAATACTTTATCTAACTAACTTTAAGCACAACTGCTACTCAATATATGTTTACTGCTACTTTATGAATGATATTAAGGCAAGAATAATACTTATCAATCAGTAATTCCACTTGCTTATGAACTTTGATACACCACCAATTTCAACGATCTATCTCCGCCAAATATAGCCTCGATGTTCGCTTCGCACCACATTTACTGTTCCTAATGACTTGACCATAGTCACACAAAACAAGTGACAGATATTACCGCGTTATCATAGTTTACCATAGCTTTCATTTCTTGTAATTAAATACGTTTAATGAAATGTTGTTGACGGCGGAACGCCAACAGGTCGACGTATAGTTTTTAAAAAATGTAACGAAAATATATCGCGAAGTAAATGAAATTAACGAAGTAAAAAGTAGCGTTACCTTAGGTAAAACTACTGCGTTACAAGTAGAAGTAGCTAATATAAATTGTACTTCGTTACTCTCCGTTACTTGAAAAAAAAACTACTCAAGTAGAGTAACGAAGTAGTTTTAAACAAAGAGAGTTTAGAGAGACGGTGACAGAAAGAGAAGAGGATCGAGACGGATGGACAGTGTAGAGAGAACGTAGCCGGAGATAGAAGGACAGACTATCTCGAGACCTGACGACATAACGACGACCAAGGAGACTAAGCAATATGCTGCGTGAAAGAAGAGGAAGCAAGAAACGAAAAAAAGAAGTTGATTAATAGCAATGAGCGCGATAGCAAACCGCTACACACGGATGAGAAAAACACTCGTACAATTTATAGCGTGCAGTAATTGAAACAAGACAAACGATAATGACGTCGTAACGCATATGCCATTGAAAACACCGAGATTAGACCACCGACTCAGCGTGACGTTATTACGTATTAATATTAATAACATAATTAGTGGAAGCCGCAAGTGTTTTTCCGTAACCATCATTTTTGCAATCACATGAGGTATGATCGGTGACAGGATCTTTTCACCGAGTGGGTGGTCTCGCCCGGTGGGACAGCGCCGCGAATGCATTTCAAAGGGTTAGCCTACTGTCACGTGTAAACAAATCAAAGAACTAAAAGTGGTGACAGCTATGACGATCGCGACAACATAAATCCGACTCGTGGCGAGACCTTTTTTCCGTCTCGTGACGCCAGAAGGAGATGGCGTACCAGGTAATAAGGTTTTTGTCTTCGCCGAGCAGCTGGCCAGGGCTTATTAGACGTCTGTAATGAGTCTTAACTGTAGGCAAAATATTCCTCCAGCCGCGCCATCTGTAGCCACGCTCAGTGCCACTTAGTTCGCGGCCGGGCGAGAACCGCGTCACTTGTCAACGCGGGAAATGATTAATATATCACCTCGCGACAGCCAGTGTGATCGGAAGTTGGCCGGCGCAAGTTCGCTTCATTGCAGTCGTAAAACGCCCGAGTGCGAGCGTGTAAACGTTGGCTTACGTGCGCGTTTGGGTGTGCATGTATGTGTCACGAGGCGTTGGGCAGACTCACGACGTGTGTGCGTGCTTCACGCACATAGAGCCTGGGAACAAGACAGAAACTGTCACGACGATGAGATTGATTTTGTTTTGTTTCCTGGAGTTTTCATCCCTTTGAAATTCCTTTAAGGGGTGGTGTTCACGTCACCCGTGCCGTTCTATATGTAATGTGTCTCTGCAATGGTTTTTCAATGTTCTTTCGAGATCTCTAATACCACTGTCTTACCATCTCCATTTTGGTAATGTTCTCCTTCTGTCACCCTCTTCTGTTTTACAAGCCCTTGCTGTCAATTTTTCTTCACTCATTCTCCACGCGTGTCCTGTCTCTACATAACATGTTATGTGTAGAGTCACGGATAGTATCGTAGCCAACACAGCTGACGGATATCAGTTTGCCCATCGTTCCCACGTGACACGGCATATGCATGCTAACACGCGACGTCATGATGCATTGGTAAGATTCCGATTCAACAGTGATGTTGGACATGACACACTAGATTTTATAATTTGCACGTAGTGCTGCCGTCGATATCCCGATAGATATGTGGCATTCGGCATATACCCGTTCGGAAAACAAAGTTGGAAGTCAATAAATTCGTGAATAAACAAAACTCTTATATACAAACGAAATCGTTTGTGCCATTTAGCCAGCACGGGTCACAGAGAAACTAATCGTCGAGAGAGGTTCGATTATCTGCCCTTAGCAGTGCGTCCTCTCCCCGTCCAGACTACACTCGAATGATTTACGACATTAGAAACAAAAACGGAGATCTTCCTAGGTCTAAACTATCATCAATTGTCTCGACTTCCAAGCGATGTCGAACGAAATTACATACTTCTATTTTATTCAGTCTTTTTGGCCGACAAGACAATTACAGATATTGCAAATGTTGCCCGTGACGTCATACAAGGAAAACACAACGAGAAATGTTCACATGGGCGAAATACTTCAGATATATGTATGTATGTATGTATGTATGTATGTATGATAGATATATCGAACGAACATATGTTCTAAGACATGAACATGATACATACATACGTACGTATGTATGTACGTACGTATGTACGTACGTGTATGTATCATGTTCATGTCTTAGAACATATGTTCGTTCGACATATCTGTCATGCCTTAGTATAAATAAATGTTTAAAACATATATCATGCCTAAGTACATAATGTTTGAAATATCTATCATACAATATTTACAATGATACTTTTCTAAGGCAATTTGAACACAAGCATGGGACTATAATTAAATGTAGCTTTTTCTGCGACGTTTATCTAAAGCACCCTTCTATAACCTGCTGCTGCGTTAGAGACAGCGTGGACTGCTGCGTAAGAGACAGCGTGGGACTGCTGTGTAAGAGACAGCGTGGACTGCTGCGTAAGAGACAGCGTGGACTGCTGCGTAAGAGACAGCGTGGACTGCTGCGTAAGAGACAGCGTGGGACTGCTGCGTAAGAGACAGCGTGGACTGCTGCGTAAGAGACAGCGTGGGACTGCTGTGGCTGGTGATTTAGAACACAATGGATAAGCATAACGACACACACGGGCGGATACTCTGAAAGGAAACCCCGTCGTAAACTATAGAGATGTGCTATAAATCACTCGATAAAAAGCGTAGAGACATACCATAAGTCGGCTGTCATAAATGTTAAGTCGCGTGTGCTGTTTTTCTGCAAGACGATACTCGATGAACTGCCGGTTTAGTATCCAGAGTTTTCGTATTAAACTGATGCAATATAATTTTACTGCCTTGTGCATCCGAGGACCACAGTTACGCTACATGGCTAATTCAGTGGCACGGCTGAGCCGAATGAACAGTGTATTGATTAAAACTACTGTGTATGTTGCAAATATTAGTGTCAATTAAACCGTATTTACACAATGAGCAAGCTATGTAGATCGAGAGAGTCGGTTGTTGGCGTCAGATACGCACATTCGCATGCACACGCATGCACGCACGCACACGCACACACGCACGCACACACGCGAACGCATGTACAGCCGACTGTAAATTCCGGCTAAAATATTTCGAAACCAAAACGTATTCAGCCAAACGTATCGTCGACGCGCAGCGTGTTTGAAAATATCGATACTTCGACATTTCAAACTCCAAATATAGTTATTATGTAATAACTGTGTCTGTTAAGAAAGGCAACCATATTTTAACCATCATCTGTAATAAAATGCTGTTCAATGTTGACACTACTAGAGAGTGTTTGCTGGCGCCCTGATCTCGACTTTCGTTTCGATCCCGTTTGTTGGACAATCGAACCGATCGCGTGACGCGATCGGGATCTGGAAGGGAGTCGAATTTGGTGCGCGTGCAAACACTCTCTAATAATCTAGCGTTGGCAGATCCACGCACTGGCCATGGAAGGAACACGAAGTCTACTGTAAGACAAATATCATACTATACTATATTGTTGTGCATACTCGAAAGCACTCGTTCATTTTCTTGCCTTATTAGGAGACATACAAGGCATGTACAAGGCATGTACAAGCCTAAGAATGCAATTGTTGTCGGTCTCATGTCCGGCTACTGACGCTCTCTCAGGTCAGGTTGCATGCAACGTTTCTTTCACCACGGTCCTTCTGTGTGGTTCCTTACAGTGGCCCCGTCTCCTTCTGCCATCAGCAATCCAGTGGACGATTGTCTTGGAAAGTGCACAGGGGGAATTCGGTACACATACCCTAGCTATTGCCATCTCCGACTTTTTATCGTTTTGTTGCCAGCGACGTTTCTTGAACATCTCTCACTATGGCTGTGCCTGATGAACGCGCTGTCGTCCTCACAAGAAGCAGCTACAGGGAGTTCGCCTTGGTGCTGAACATATACTATTAATTACAACATCAAATTGCAGAATTAATTCCCCAATGCTTAAGTTCTTCATATATTCTGCATCCGCAGCATATCAAGGTTATAATACATTGGGCTCAAGCATATTCACATACCAAAGTCATTGTTCTACTTTCGGTACATGTATTAAGTATCCGTATTGAAGGTAGACCCGATACTCCGGTTCAGAGGCAACGTGAAGGCTAATGGCAAACCTAGCAAAATAGCACACGACAGGGCAGACATAGTTGGATAAATCAGTGCCGCAATGGCCATATCGATAGTGAATAAAGTCGTGTGAGATTCCAGCAGGACAAGAAAGTTCGCCGCAAAGCCTTTGCCAGACAAACACTGATTATACGTGCTGTAGGCGACTACCGGGCGTCCGGGGCGGATCCTGGGATGGGGTTGGTTTAGGTGTGTGCGCCCCCCGCTTTGCTTGAACGAACGTCAATGGGGGGTTTAGTTAGATGTATTATGTGGGTCCAGGAGATGTTTGAGGCAGAACGCCTCTCCGTTTTGGCCTCAAAGAAGGGTGCAGTTGGATGTTTTTATGAGCCTCAAGAGGGTGCGTTTGGAGGTGTTTTGTGAGCCTCAAGGGGTGCAGTTGGATGTTTTTATGAGCCTCAAGAGGGTGTGTTTGGAGGTGTTTTGTGAGCCTAAACGGGGTGCGGTTGGGTGTTTTTTGTGAGCCTTAAGGTGATATCGTAAGTTTGTTTACCCAATTGTTGAAAACAACCATTCATATACGCAATCATATGCGCACGCACACATACACGCATTCATGTATGCACGCACACACACACGCACACACGCGCGCACACACGCGCGCGCTCACACATACACCTACAGCATATGCTATCACATAAATCTGCACAGAATCAACTGCCCGTGATATGTGTTTCTGCGACCGACTTTGGCTCTGTGAAATTGCTGATACAAATGTTGCTAGTTCGTCGCCAAACTAAATTAAATCCGTCATCTGGATAATTTATTAGCTCGGTACTCAACAGAAACTGTGCGTCCCAGGCAACGAAATCCACCTTCGTCATCGCTACGTGCGCCGGAAGTGGGACAGACGTGACACGCGCGCTGCGCTGAATAGAGCGTCCGGGTCAGAAATAAAGATGGCGGCGCCACCGGAAAGAATAAAACCTGGGCGTCGTGTTTTGTTAATGGCCGTCACAAGAGTCGCGAACGCAAGCGACTGAAGCTTTGTTCGTCGTAAATGATGCGCGTGCACTTCGGCCGTGTGCGCGCACGGCTTCGTTTATCGCATTTAGATTACGCCGAGATAGCAGAATCGTGATTTAACGTCGCCGCCGAAGTATCGTAACCAAAGACAACGTCCTACTTATCGATGGAATCTCGGCGACGGATACACATCTAAACCCGTGACCCGCACACGAAGCAAGCTGCCCTTGTCACCCGATAACACATTGCCCGACGGTCTACTTCGTCACATTACTCGTCCGCCATGCAATTAATCGCATTCACGTGATATTGCTTTCGCCTGATGCACACAGTCACAATGCGCAATCAATTATCTGCTTCAGGGAGAAACAGAGCAATATCACCAACTGAAAACAACGTATTTTCGCCTCACGTTTTTACACACACACACGCACGCACGCACACACGCACACACACACGCACACACGCACACACGCACACACACACACGTGTGTGTAACAAGTGAATCTCGCAGCTGACCCCTTTCGATGTGACTTCTTCAGTGACTATCGACTTCACCGGGCCACCCATCTCTGTGTCACTCCTCCAGGCACCGGAAACTATCGATAATTACATTACGCACGCATTCACAGTCGCATATATACGAATCGTAACGTCAAAAGACCCATATCGCAATTATTCCCCACATGTCGCTTTCGCTTGACAGCGGCGGCATCAGATGCTGATAGGTTTCAGAGACGTGTCAAAGCAACCCGGGAAGCTACTACCGCAGTTCGATTTTTAAACGAGCTGCCGCAACGTTGGCTTCCCCTCTTTTGATTAACGACAATCGCGCGAACACCTCTAGGTTATAAAATGCGTGCGATGAATTTACATGCAGTGGACATTCCTGATGCACGTACTAATACAGAGAACGGGGATATGTTAGACAGGTAGTTAGCGTATGCAGGGCCGACACAAGGTGTTCGCCGAATAAGTTACGTTTCTACTATATAAACGAGTTGTGTCAATTCGAATATGCCGCCACACTTCAAGAACATTGTCTCAGTTCCATTTCAATACGCTTCAAGACAAAGTGTTAGTTAATGATAACACCAACAAGCGGTATTAAAGTAGTCAACATACCGTGGATACGCCATGAAGGTTTTACATGATAGCGGATTATGTTTAATTGATCTAACACTAAGAGAAAGCTACATATATCATAGCCAATCACCAGTCGGTGAAGTAAGGCATGCAAAGTTCACTAGAGGTGATGCCCATGATTTCGCAACTTCAATCTTACAAGGATTTAAGATGCGTAGATAGTCTTTCAACTTTACACCCGATAACACAAGGTATTGTGAGCACGTTTATTTCATTTGCGTATAATTTGAATACAAATTACTTTGGAATGGAGTCAAAACTTCTAAAAACTGCTATTTTGGTCAATACTACAAGAAACAAAACGTACACTTATCATTAATATTGTTTTATATATAATTTGTGCCTGTGAACACACGAGGGCAATTAGAAGATGTCTAACAATATCAGACGACGAGAACACTAACTTTAAACCGCACACATTTCCGACGATGTACCGCGTGTTTCGTCATCAGCGTTCTGTTACAGTCGGCGCTACGACATTGTGACGACATATTTAGGTCTTGGTTCATTAAGGGGAGGGTCTTCAAAGCAGGTCGTCACTGGAAACCTTACGTTTCGCACAGCGCTCAATCAACGGCGTGCCGAGGCCTCTATTACTACTGCGACCACCTGACATTTGCGCGCTATATATGTCGAATTAATTGTACCTGCTTTTTAATGCTTATCTACGAAAACGAGTATGATTCAAACTTCAGCATCTGCAGCACGCAATTCCTTGTCATCTACTGAGCAGCGACTCAGAAATCCGGTGCAAGGATTCGTGTGTTCTGCCGAGTGGCCTAAGCTATTTATTGAGTGGAACAACGTGGCCTATTGCTTAGCAACAACGTCCGCCGTGTTTCTAAAATGGCTACGAAACACGTGCAGCTTTTGGACATTTCGTTGTATGACCTGAAATTCTGGCCCCAAATATTTTTCTTTGCAACAAAAAACACAGAGTAACGTTGTTTAAATGAGAACTGCGAGGGGGAAGATTGATATGGCCAATGTTATGCTGTTCGAATAATATAATGTACATTTTATGTTAACATTATTGGTAAAGCAAATATTAACGGAGGTTACGCGCACAATTATGATTGTGACGCAGGCAAACAAAGACAATTGTGCAGTAATTGCGGCATGGCTGAATATTTTCCGAGAAATATCAAGGTGGTGTTCTGCTGAACAGGTCTGCCAGGGGTGAAGTCTAATGCGCTTTTACTATTTAGCAGCATTTCGTTTTTAATCCAATTTTCACAAAGGATCAAATAAACTATTTCCTGAATCTTCACCGACTGGTTCATGACGTTCTACGATGCGCGCTTCATAGGAAACCGTGTAACGTCATCTGTTCTTAATGACCGGGTATCAGTGCTCGGTTTGTCACTTAGTGGACGGTTGAAGACAGCGGGCGTTCTGCATCCCGAACCGACGTCCTGGTGAGCTCAGACCTAGCCGCGTTTAACGCCAGAACGGTTGCTGCGAACGGAAGCCGAGCCGCGCGACGGACGGAGACGGCGCGGGCCGGTGATTATCGGGTAATTGTGACCTTCTCATCACAATCGGATACTCGTGATCACACATGTAGTAGCCGCGGACATTTCCAGCGATCCACACCGCGTAAGACCACATTATGTGTCCGTCCGCCATTAACCACTGAACGAGTCCCCATGAAAATGCGCTTTGGTATGATGTGATAATTTTGTTCGAGCACTTTTATACAAGACATGTTGGTACATAGAATATTGAATGTACTATTGCATTATATCTTTCACCAGATAGAAATTAATATACGCTGGTCGCTTGCGTATTCGCACAGTGGTTATGTTGCCGAACGCACCAATATTTCAAAATCAGTCACCAGGTTATAACGAAATTATTTGTGGGGATGATTTTTAAAATCGAGATAAGTCATTTTTACGAATTTTCCACACCAGGTCAGTTTCATGCGCTGAGAAAATTAAAGAAAATCTATAGAGAAATTATCCATCCAGCACAGGGTATGTTATAATGGCCGCCTATGTAAAATGTATTGTGGTTGGACCCCATACGGTTTTCTCGCCGAATTCGACCGTGTCATTCGGTGTCAGCATGAATGATTTACGGAGAAAAAAGCGACCGCTACACACGAATCGCTTGACGTGAAGGGTTGCGATCCGTTTTGTGAGGGACAACTAATTCGTCGTGGTATTTATCGCGCATCGCAGGCGCTGTAACGAGGCGGAAGAACATGGAAAGGTGACACTGTAGATGCCACTCATCGCATTACTGTCAACACGTTATTTGTCTTGTTTACGCAACTTATCGCTTCCTTTGAGAGCATTACAAACTGGTTGTTTAGATGTCTGGGCCTATTTATATATCTTAGTAGGCCTACAACTGCCCCGAAACGTCATTACCATTTTTGATAACGCAACGACAATTTCTGATAGCAGAAAACAACTAGATCAGAAGAATACACACAGTGACACGATAAGATAGAAGGAAGAAGGAGGAACTGAAGGAAGAGAGTGGCAGGAAGAAACACCTGAATATTAAAATTATTGGGTGCCGACTTGGATGGGCAGAACCCATATGGAGAATGAATTGAATTTTATTCAACAAACATATACAATTTGAACTCATACATAACAGCATGTTTATCATACTGCATTAAATCAACATTAAAATCGCCACATAAATATATTGTTTTAGTATGACACTTATTAAAAATAAAATTGATATGGTCATTTACCAATGTCATATGTGGCGGGTGCTCTCTACATGTAACATACAGTTTGTATTTTACAATTTTTCAACGTAGCCTCAGCAGTTATAATTTCAGCACAATTATCTATATTTGTTGACAGAGCAGGGAGATATTTGTGATGTAATGATTTGTTTATGTATAGACCAACTCCTCCGCCTTTTCTGGTACTCCTAGAACTTGACACAAAGTCATATCCATCCATATTAGGTGTCTCACTACTGTCATCATTTAGCCAAGTTTCAGAAAGAGCAATGACGTCAAACACCACATCCAGTGTTGCAATATGATCTTTTAGCATATTAATATAAATGATGAGAGATTGACAAAGAGAGCACAGAAGAGGATGGCAGGAGAAGAGTAAGACCGAAATTAAGACGGAAAGACGATGTGAAGATAAATCGCAGAAGCCCAGAGTGGATACACGTTGCAGAAGACTGGGATAGAGAAGAATATAAGAAGGCGGAATCAGATGGTGTGGACCCCATTCCACAAGGAATACATGGAAAGAAGAAGTGACCATTTCTACTTGTCTGTCTCGCTAACAAATCTCATCAAGCTACAAATAAACACAGATGCATAATTTCTACGCGCGGGTGTATTTTGATCAGCGATATTTTAGTCACTTACATAAACTAAATGAATATTATCGAACTATGGTAATATTTAATAAAACATTCCATAATTTGCATCCTTGGTAATACCATTACGGGCAGGTAACCGTACCCGAAAATATAAGAAGATGTCCTAATAGGAAACGGTATTGTTTAAATGTGACATTTGTACGCGACATTTTGGAATACGCTGTTTCCTGCGTGTTTCCCTTAAATATAATTATAACAAACACGCACTACTTAGAAGTGCACCGCGTTAACCTTGTTAAGCGTAATGCAATTTAGTGAACAAATTAAGAAGAACGTTATATTCGATTTGAATACACAAGTGGTTCCTCGTACAAGAAATAAACGATCGCTTAACGCGCTCAAACAAAATGTGATTTAACGCGAGTTAACAAGGTTTAGCAAAATATAAATAAGTGAACCGTGATTTAACAAGATTTAACAAGATTACGAGAGCACGCAACGACCTCAGCATTGCATGTGGATAATACGTTTGAGCAGCTGCATGTTATAACATTGTTTCGTTTCTATTAAAAGTGTGGAGCGCAGTAGCGCAGCGGTAAGAGCTCCGGAGTCTCGAATGAGAGAACGCGGAATGCTTCCCAGAGAAGTCGAGATGATGTTCGATTGAACAGGTCTGCCAAGGAGTAAAGTGTAAAGTGCTTTGAGCAGTCCTGAGGACTGGATACTGCGCTATATATATATATATATATATATATATATATATATATATATATATATAAGAACTTACCTTTACTTTTTAATACTATATGTAACCTTACTTCAGTCTTAATTTGGAGATAGCGAAACAAGAAGCATACAAATAATAACGTGGCGTTTACAGAGGGGCGTCCATGGTATTTGTTTGAGATTTTCCAGTAAAATGACCAATGTAACCTTAAGCGGTTCTTTTCCGGGATCTCCTGATTCTATTATTTATCATCGCCTTCGGAGTTTAGCTACAGCTAACCGGACTGGTTGATTGATCGTAGGCTCGACTGAACTGAACAGGGACGTCCGATATGTACACAAAGGTTCGGTGGCTCCCTTCCTTCCTTCCTTCCTCAGTCCCTCCGTCCGTCGCATTCACTTCTCCCTATCTCTTCGTCTACATCTCCCCGCCTCTCTAACTCTTTCTGACGATTACAATATAATTGATCCTGTACCTTTCTCTCGAATGTCGTCAGCTTAAACTTATAATACGTCGTCAAGCAGCGTTTCTCTGGCGTCCTTTCCCAGATAAACAATTTCAGTTTCTCAGTTTGAAGCGCCGTAGCGTTTGGATGCATTGACGGTGTGATCTGCCGTTTGCTGCATTGCGAAATATTCACTTGCGGCACTTTCCGTTAGTTCCCAGTTCAGTTGGGTCGGGCTCCGACCGCCAATAGTAACATTTACGGCGTGCCTTGGACACCTTTACGAGGACTGCACCGGCTCGGTTCGTTAAAACAACGTGACGGTGCTTCTTATTGACAGGCGGGTCAACTCGACAAATGGAAAATAAACCCACGGGAGTCGTTTTGCGAACTTGTGTGTCTGCAAACGTCGACAGTCATGAATATCTTTTCTATTTTTACAGTTCAATCTTGCCGACAAACGGAAAGCTGATAAACATGTGATGCAGTAAAACCTGTCTTGTGCGGTCTCTGTCATGAGCGACCACTCTTCTTGAACGCCCGTTTTCCTAGGCACGGACCGTTTCTGATTAAAGTGTACACGCTATGAACGACTACCGACAATCGCAACCAGCGACCGTACAAATTGTTCACGCGACCGTTGTTTTCACCTGTTAGCAGCCACCGGAACATGTGTAGTCGTCCGTTTCGAGTTCACACTGAATAACGTCGATTTATCTGATTGGTCATTAAATAACAATATTGGATTTATCTGATTGGTTATTAAATAATAATAGTGCTCCGTTAATCGATAGTTGGAGCACCATACAATTTAATCGCCGCCATTTTGTCCATGCCGTTACAGTCGTGCTGACGTTGTTACATTCAATGAATACTATTTTGTTATCGTTAATAACACTTTTTAAACTAATTGAGACAGGTGATGATATTTTCTTGTTTTATGTTGTACATTACTTAATCGTTATATACGAATTGACAAAGACACATCAATAAAATATTATAATTAGTGAATATTAGTATGGCGCTATGCTTATGACTGTCTATGGACTAAGGTTCCTATTGTATTCCTGGTCGCTATCTTTCCCTTCGCCTTTGCACGTTCCTGTACACAGTTAGTCCTCGTGGGCATGAGAACGGGTGAGGGGCAAAGGTGATAGCTGTCCCCCCAGAAATATGTCAGAGGAAAGACGTATGGTTTAGTCCCCGTCCCCCAGTAATTTCTGGTGAGCCTCAAGGGGAGTGAAGTTGGTGGGTTTTGACGAGTCTCAATGGAGTAGCTGGAGTTTATTCGTGAGCCTCAGACCACCCCATATTTACCATCTTTACCCGCTGGTGCTAATATTCTCGCCATTCCACAGCCTACACCCACACGATGCGGATTGGGTGACACTCCACTGTCATACACTGAGGCAAAGATATTAACGGCGATGTCAACACATTATCGTCTTGTCTACACCACTTAGCACCTCATTGACAACCAGAGCAACCTGGTTATTTAGATGCCCATACCTGAGTGGCTATGTAGATTGGTGCTATGGAAAACATTGTCCGGCAATGCTGGCCGCGACGTAACAGACCAACACTGTCCAGCTTATAAGTGTTTAATCGTTTATGACTACTTTCTACTGCGTATACAACAAACGTACAGTTGAGATACCGCACATTTTGGAGTATGTAGACAATAACTGCGAATTCCGGAACTATTTGTGTTGATATTCGCACGCTGGGTTAGTAACGAGGCGTCACCAAAGAGGGCCGAACTGAAATACGGATTGAAATACGGTAAACATTGGAATACAACTTGAAATCATCCTACCGTTACAGTATGCATTGTAAACATTGTAACGCATTATACTCATTGATGTTCGTCATTCGTCAACATAGGTTTATCAAATGAGAACTTAGGTGGACTGTTTAACACATAACAGTATCAATGGCAATATTTCAATATATCAATGCATCTGTTTTATAGTTATTTGGTAACCAATAACAATTGACAAGCACAATTACAATTTGTACATCCTAAGATTATTAGATGGATCTACGTTATTGTGTGTGTGTGTGTGTGTGTGTGTGTACGCGCGCGCATGCGTACGTGCGTGCGGTTACGTGCAGACGTGCGTGTGTGTAGAACAATCAACGTTTTTTGAGAGTGTACCGGGAATCTGCAACAGAACAGTATCGCCCCCTAGGGGCTTCTAGACACATTCGCCCCGAGACTGACAAGACTTGTAAATTCGCACGCATGGTTCAACCCAATCCTACTATTCTATCCAGACCTAACCACGACCAAACAGACGCTTGTCGGTTTGCTATTGAAAGACCGCCAACTAGTCAGTCAGTGTTGTGTTGCCATGCACCACTCTAATGATGTCCGTTACTTATGCTCGGCGTTAGTTCAAAGGATGGATGCGAGGGCGCTGTCTGAATGGTTGATGATTCCTATTAGTACCGTCCGTCCGTTAAATTACAAAACAGGTGTAGGCCTGTTTAATCGAATGCAGGTTGCAGCGTATTGCTGGTTCACGCCGTCATACTAAGGACACATGTTATCAATCTGCGTTAACAACCGTTAAAAGTATCACACCGGAGGGCAAGGGAAGTTGATGTTTCTATCGTATGTCACATTGACATAAAACGATGTAGATTATATAGACAGCACATATTTAGCATATTAATCATGTTGGTAATGGCAGTTGTAATAATAAGACAACACGTGTTGCCATTCCACTAGTAAATAAAGTTGGTAACTTGTAGATAGAGACAGAAATGGCAAAACGTAAACATATTACCCTAGTTCCAAATATTGTGAGTCTTGGTGGTAACCACTATGTACAAACAAGGTGACAACATGTGTTGTATTTCCCTTGTGAGTTTTGTTGGTAACTAATATATACAAACAAAAAACAACGTATTGTCTTTTCTGTGCGAGTCTCTATGCTAAATAATATTTTCAAACAAACAAAACTAGGTATTATCTCTTTTTTGTATCAATCTTGTAGGTAACCAACAGATTCAAACAAGATGGCAACACTTGTTTTCTTTTCCCCGTGAGTTATGTTGACAAGTCTTGTCTAACAAGAAGGCAACTCGTGTCTTTTCCTTGTGAGTCTCGTTGGTAGCAAACAAGAAGACAACATGTGCATTTTCCTTGTGAATCTCGTTGGTAGCTAACAAGAAAGCAACACGTGTATTTTCCTTGTGAGTCCGTTGGTAGCTAACAAAAAGGCAACACGTGTCTTTCCCTGTGAGTCTAGTTGGTGGCTAACAAGAAGGCAACATGTTTTTCATTGTGAGTCTCGTTGGTAGCTAACAAGAAGGCAACACGTGTCTTTTCCTTGTGAGTCTCGTTGGTAGCTAACAAGAAGTCAACATGTGTCGCCTTTCCATTGTGAGTTTTGTTGGTAACTAACATATACAAAAACAACGTATCGTCTTTACTGTGTTAAACTTAGTGGTAACCAATATAAACAAATAAGAAAACAACATTTGTTGTATTTCTTTGTTGTCTTTCTACTGTGGGTATCATTGGTAACCACAAACTATAAACAAGAACGTAAAGAATACTGAGTCAAATGAATCATTAGACGTGTAATATAATAATAACACGGTACCTTCGCTTGCACCTAAATCCTCGGAAACCCAGCTCGGATGCGCATAAAAATAACATAGTTGGTCAACCTCAAAACCACTATTAAAACACAAGTTAAACGTGGATTACACAGAAACAAACACAAGTGTATCCCAAGATCACGGCAACAACTCAAGTATACTGACCTTTCAGCTCTTCTCACTTTGCTCACAAGAGCTGCGGCTGGTTCTGGCGCAGTTTGCGACCACCGATTGTTTCAATAACAAACGAGTATCTCACTGAGTCTGTACCGCGCGCGGACAGTCCTACCCACCGCTGTCGTTTGCGCGAAGTCTGGCGACGGCACCTGCGCCTGCTTGCTGCTCGAGCCACGGTTCCTGCTCTCTCTGGCGGCGGCCAGGTACGGCACGGTGGTGAGCTATCGATCGCCCAACGTGTCGGCCGCGTGTGTGGCGACTCCCGGTAGCGGTAGTGTTGATATGAAGTCGCGGTGATACCGGAATACAGGAAGTCACTCGCGTGCTGCGCGGCAAGAGCGCAGGGGTGGCGGTCCGCAGCGCGAGGGATAATTCCTTCGGACAAGGGCAGTCGGTATTGTCCGCGTGGGTCAGCACCTATTGCCTCCACCTCATTGACGAGAGTCGTTAATCAGCGTGATTTTTTTTACAACGGGACTGGTTCCCGTTGTCAGTCCCTTTGTTGTCTCTCGCTCTACGGTTTTGGGCGTCGTCGACGAGGCAGCGTGCCACAGTGACCTTCAGACGCCGGCTGTATGTACCCCAAACGTTAATCTGTCATAAAAATTCGCTTGCCACCGCGTCCAATCTTTCATGGTTATCTCGACTCCCCTCAGTACTCCACTAGCTCCATCAACATACCACATGCATCTCCCTTCGATGTCATTAACAGTCTGTCGATCCTTGTCTCGGCGTCATCTCCCATCCCCACACAACGCTATCGCTCTTTAACACTATATTCTCTTCTCCACTCTCCCGGAAACATCGCCACTCTCAAAGTCTCATCTCCGTTTTTGCGCTCGCTCTCTTTCAGTCGTTATGTCCAGCATGGTCTTTATATTGGCGATCGCTAGTTGCCTATCAACGTGCCGAGCTCTAGTTAGCTGTCAACCAAATAGCGATGCATTTGACATTTACTTGACTCGCGCCACCATGCGTCTGCTAAGTATGGATAACGGGCTTTAGCGAGCTCGTTGCGGCGACTGCTAACATTGACTATGACCCGACTTCAGGCATCTGGACTAGGCGAGGTCATTCCCAGAAACACGAATCCGGTAATGCAATGCAGGCCACGGATAATCGGGCAACTTAAACGGATTGCGTATACATGTTTACTACTATTTACACCTAGCTGCACCAACGCTTAACTAATGGGGCTATGGACATCTGTTTTCGGGGTAGTTATGTCATCGTAAATGGTTATTACGTCAGTTACACGAAGCAGGCGGGGTCCACCGGGGATTCCAGTAAACAGCACGACCATCACGCCCAACATTTGACTGCATGGTAGCGCTGCACATCTCTATTGTTAGCTAATCTAATGATCCTATCGTATTATATAGGACCATTTCCCTAGTCTGTTGGCAGTCGTTCTGCTGCTTTCGTGCTGTCGTGTAGGATCTGACAGGACAGGCCATGTTGACTCGATTTCCAGTTAAATTCGCCGAAAATAATGCGAAACACATGCCGACCAACTACATTCGACCCACTGCAATAGCAGGTTAAATGCTGTCGTCGTATTGGCAAACACGGTGTCTTCTCGTCGTTACATTATGCCTGTCTCTTGTCCAATGATTATGTATTCTTACCGAGACATTGCGGACATCTGTGGAAGTTGTTGGCTGCGTGTCCTTGCTTAATAGGCTTCGTTAATTTTGTATACGTTCAAAGAAGAGCGTTGAAATTATACAGGGGATGATTGTAATGATATCCAGCGACGTTGCGCAGACGGAACGCATGAACAACGACGGTGGCTTCGTTAGGCTGGCTGACCGATATCCCAGCAGAAGTCGTCAGCTTATCGTGCTCATAACTTAAACCGACGTTCGTCAGTTCCTCGTTTTTGTACTATGGTGTTTTAATACTAGAATAAATGTGTTGAATGTATACTCTGTATGTTCATTGCGGAGCAATTTGTCCCTTGGTGTTTCGGCGCATTTATTTGGTTCACAAGTGATCGCAAGTGGAACGACGTATGGAACTGACTCATCGAACTCCCTGTTCATAGGTCCTACTATTATAGGCCCGTATGTTGCTTGGTGCGATCGATGCGAACGTACTCTCTTCCCCCGCTGAGGCAAACGTGTTCTGCTTGCTGGGAACTAGTTCTACTTGATTTAAAATCGTGACGAACAAATGAATAGAGACCTGGAGGAAATGTTGAACCGCAACAAGGAAATGTCCAACACATCACATTCGTCCCTCGAGTCATAGAAAATCTCCAACCGCTCGCGAACAATTTGTAACACTGTTTCTACTCGAACCACGAACACTCTGCAACACACCACCTCCCCCATCGTCTTCCGAAATCATGTCCGACAGCTGCTGAAGCTCCGGCTCAAATCTGACATATGTTCGTGGAAAATATACAATCCTATGCCGAAAAAAGCACGCCCTCAAAATGGTTATATGACTTTATTTCAAAATATGCTATACGTGCGATGTAATATATATATATATATATATATATATTACATCACATATATATATATATATTACATATATATATATATATAATGTATATATATATTTATAATATATGTATGTATATATATATATATATATACACACACATTGTAAATATATATATATATATATCTAAAATATATATATATATATACAGATGTATATATATATATATACACACATTGTAAATATATATATATATATATATAAAATATATATATATATACAGATGTATATATATATATATATATACAGGCTGTTTATCTATATGAACAATTACAACTTATCATGGCAGGAAAACACTAGCAATACACCGCTGATGGAAACTTACTCAGGCATGACATGACATGACATGACATGACATGACATGACATGACTTGGTTGAAGTAACACACAAGAAACACATTGCGCTTAATGGGCAATTTCGTACCGCTTCAAATAAATACAGATGAAATGGCATTGCAAGTACGTATGAGATATGATAAACTTACAGGCTGTACATGTTCATGATACATAACCTGATCTTCTACAGCATCTCGGTGTAGATATAAGAAATACTGGTGAAAATTATCGTCAAGTCCCATGGCAAGAAGTACCTTTTTCTGATCTGGTTGTAAAACCACAACTCCAGACTAATTTACCAAATATGTAATGCTAAGGTCGTGTTAATACTACACATTTGGTTCCGTACATGTTTTTATGCAACACCTCATTGTAGTAATAATTTAGTTAATTGACATTTCAATTAAAAAGATTACTTCACACCTTATGGAGAAAACTTTTTATACAATGGTGTGCCGTCCCGAATGTTATTGCGTCATTATCTCCTTTTATATTCAGTGTACCAACTCATAGACAGCCACACTTTACACGAGTATTGTTTTGAAGAGTAATTCAACGTCACAACGGAACAGGTATTTACCACGCTCTCTGTCGATGGCTTTATGTCCTGCGCGACTGTGCGCATGCGTGACCAATCTCGATTTGTGATAGTATCTTGGTTGTGTCGTTTCGAAGATTTGTGCAATCAATTTCCAGCGAGAACTTGTCATGTCTGTCTGAACGCATGAGCACGGTATCTGTCAGGAGCGTTCGTCGACTTGTTTACGTGCGGCGACGTATTAGCCGTCCAGAATACAGAAAACGCAATGGATCGCCGAGTCTCGCTCTGCGCCAACTCGATCCGTCCTGTTTTAAGCCAATTTCATTTTTCTTTTGTAAAAGTGTCTCTTTCGCAACGTACAGGTGACAGAGACAGACAGGGTGGTAAAGAACGCCAGTGCGAGTTATGATGTGGGTTAATAATAGGATTTAACAAGATTTAACAAGATTTAACAAAATTTAACAATATTTAACAAAATTTAACAAGATTGCCGTCCAGATCTATAAGCTCCAGACGGCATGCGGACAAGGAAGCCTTTGGCTTATCGAGAGTCCAATGATTTTCGACCTACGTATAGCCCGCCCTCGTTAGATAGTTGTCAATTTAGTTTTGAACATATTCACACTGCTAACATTAACAATCATCAGATAATTTGTTCCAGTCATTTATTGTCCTCTGAGAGAATAAGTACTTTCTCATATCCAACCTGCACTGTTCCTTAACCAATGCTGCATTGTTCCCTCTGGTTATACTGCCTTCTTTCAGTTTGAAGAAAATATTTCTATAAATATCCTCATAACCATTCAATATCTTAAAAAAAACTTATATTTGGTCTCCTCTTAGTCTCCTATTCTTTATTGTTGTCAACCCACATTTTAATAGGCGTTTTTCAAAACCAAGATCTTTCAGTTCAAGAATCAGCTTAGTTGCTTTTCGTTGCACTCTTTCTAGCTTATTTCTTCTTACGATATGGCCTCCATGGTTGTATACAATATTCCAAATGTGACCTAACTATTGCTTTGCACAGTGGTACAATTAGCTGTTTCTTCTTATATGTTATATTTCTCCTAATTAGCCATAGTATTTAGTTACCCTTTAAAGCAGCAATTCCACATTGCTCCGAAACTTTCTTGTCAGCACTAACTGTTACTTTTAAGTCCTTTTCTTTTACAGTTTTACCTAATATATTACCCCCATTACGTATTCTTTGTTCTCATTTCCATGTCCTATGTGGATGCATTTACACTTCCCAAATTTAATAACATTTGCCATTTTCAGACCATTTGACCAATTTGGCTAGATCATCCTGTAAAGTATGTTTATCTGCATCTGTTTTAACTGTTCTGAACACTTTTGTATCGTCTGCGAATTTCAGTACTTTGCTTGATACATCATCATCCAAATCATTTATATATATCAAGAATAATATAGGTCCCAACACCGACCCCTGTGACACTCCACTTAAAACTGGTTTCTAGTTTGAAATCTCCCCCTTTACTGTTACTCTCTGTCTTCTATCCCCTATGCCATGGGCTTTTAATTTATGTAACACTCTTTGATGTGGCACTTTATCAAATGCTTTCTGAAAATCTAAGTAGACAACTTCCACTGGTGACCCATCATCTACCTACTTTGTAATTTTTTCAAAAAACATAAGAGATTGGTTAGACAAGACCTAGCTTTTAGGAACCCATGTTAAGATTCATTTATTAATTTGTGTTTTACAAGGAATTCCACCATGTGGTCTCTAATATGCATTTTAAATAATTTGCATAAAACTGACGTTAAACTCACTGGTCTGAAATTCTCTGTCTTGCTCCTCGGTCTCTTATTTAAATAATGGTGTAATATTTGCGTCTTTCCATTCGAGAGGAACGATTCCATCTTTAAGTGACAAGTTAAAGAATATATGTATGGAAAGGACAAAACATACCAACAAAGATAAGAATTTTAAAAACTTGCGTTTTCTCAACATCTCTATACGGGAGCGAAACGTGGACACTGAACAAAGAAGACATGAGAAGAATACAAGCGTTTGAGATTAAATGTTACAGAAAAGTCCTAAGAGTGCCATGGATAACAAGAACAACCAATGTAGAGATCCTTAAAAAGCCCATAACACAAATTGTTATTATCCAATCAATATCTACACAACTATCTTAGCCACGTGCATTGCCCAAATCCCAGGTGTGCGGAGTGCAAATAAATATTTGTTTAGTTTTTATATCTATGTTTGGATCCGCACAACTTTCTTATCATTGTTTTCAGTAATTTCCTACAATAATGCATTTCCTTCTCCATCGCATTCTATTCCGTTGTCATACACTCGTGATAATCATCGTATACGTATGTGTAAATATATTTCGAAATATATGTTTATGGGGTCACAGGAAGACGGCATATAACATGCCATGTGACCACCATGCAACACAACTTTATTTTTTAAACGGTTGTTTTGTGTACGTCTACTGTTATGCTGTTGTTGTTGCAAAATAAATTGATTTGATTTGATTTAATTAAAGTTTCTCCTCCATCGCTTTTTACCATTATTCCCTGATTGTACTTTTATACTAAAATGGAACTGGTTGTGATCACTAGATGGCAATGGTTCATGTATTTTAACATTACCAACTAATTCGTTTTGAGAAGAGAACACTAAATCCAACACATTCCCACCTCTGGTTGGTTCCAAACATGTTGGGTAGGGAAACAGTCCTGTATTAGAAGTAGAAACTGTTGGTCATCACCTCCAGCACTCTCTAGTGATTTCCACTGAATATGTCCATGATTAAAATCACCCATTATAACACATTTCCTTTCTTTATCTCCATTATAGCGCTGTACAGTTTTACATCATCCTCTTGTGTTATGTTCGGACTACGATAAACTAGTCCTATTGTTAATGTTGAGTTTCTGGTAACTATGTTGCACCAAATAATTTCCTTGCAATCTGCTTCCCTTTTCATTTGTACTTCATACTGTATAGATTCTTTAATATACAGACTGACTCCGCCTCCCCTTCTCTCTTGTCTGTCCTTTCTAAACATGACATAACCCGATACAGCTAATTCAGCATCTACCATGTCTTCACGTGTCCATGATTCTGTGATGCCTATTATATCGGGGTCTATATCCGCTATCATGATGTCTCAATCGCTTCTCTTATTTACTGTGCTTCTGACATTTAAATACACACATCTAAGTTAATTTGTATGAATATTAGCAGGCTGACAGTCAAAAAACACTTTCTGGAGGACCGGCACTTTTGAAAAGATGGCTGCCTGAGCAACACATGCTGCTCCTGGGCCATCATACCTGTAACAGTTTCGTATATATAACTGTAGTAGTTGTTTCTGTTATAGTTGTTTGTAGGTGTCGCGGCTATCGTCATTGTATATGTTATCGTAGTTATCTGTGTTAATGTTGTTGTCTGTGTTACTGTAGTTGTCTATTTTATCTTAGGTATCTGTGTTAATGAAGTTGTCTATGTTATTGTAATTACCTATGTTAATGTAGTTATGTGTGCTGAGTTTCTATTCTTGTTTGCGGTACGTTGTCCATGTCTCTGAACCATACAATAAAGTGCTGACAACACAGCATGGTACACTTTCAGTTTGGTGTGCAATGTTAGGCTCTTGTTGGACCAGACACGATTCGTGAGTCTTCCAAATCTTGTGTTCATTTCTTTGCCAAGTGTAAAGTTTTTACACATTATAAAGCCTAAGTAGGAGACATTCTCCACAGTTTCGATGGGTTCACAATTAACAGTGAGTTTGGCTTCTTGATTCCCAAGGCTCATGATGACAGTCTTTTTGATGTTGATTTTGAGGCCAAAAGCTGTGCAAGTATTTGTGAAGCTGTTCAAGATTAGTTGTAACTGTTCCGTGGAATGGGAGCAGAAGGCAGCATCATCAGCATAGAGGGCCTCGCACACGTGAAGTGCTGTTATTTTTGTCTAGCCTTCAAGCGTGACGTTGAGTAGATGTTAGCGTCAAGCCTGGTCCTCAGACCCACTCCAGGTTATGCGGTGGTGAGTGTGTGTGTGTATGTGTGCGTGCGTGCGCGCGTGTGTGCGTGTGTGCAAGTGTGCGAGTGTGCGAGTGTGTGGGTGTGTGGGTGTGTGGGTGTGTGGGTGTGTGGGTGTGTGTACGTGTTGTGTACGTGTGTGTACGTGTGTGTACGTGTGTGTACGTGTGTGTATGTGTGTGTCTGTGTGTGCCTGTGTGTGCGTGTGTAGTGTGTGCGTGCGTATCGGTGCGTGCGTGCGCGGTGCGTGTGTATGCGTGTGTGTGCGTTCGTGCGTGCGTTTGCGTGCGCATGTGTGTGGAACATTAAATAATAATTAGCATGCCATTTACGCGTCCCTATTGTAGGTATAACGCTACCGATACACGCAGCTGGACCATTCCTAATTCTAAGTGCATCCTATTAATTAATTGATGTTGGCATGTCGACATCGAGTCAGTAGTCTGTTCGATGATTGTTTATGACTGTTTACAGTATTTCAGTGTAATGCAGCACATTATCGCATGTCGCGCGCACTCACGTTCTCTGTAATATTGTTAGCATTCAAGATCACCAAACTAACGCAATGGTACGTCCATTTAATTCTGGCACAAACAGCGCAATAAATCAGCAACAGACCAGATAGTTCTGTTTACGCAGAACGCATAATTTCATTATAAATTATCGTCGCATCTGCTGTGCACCAGCGTTTGGTCAGTTCTTACATAACGTGATGTCCGGTCCTTGAGACCGCTTAAAGCGACTTTATATATGCCCCACCTGCGGTAAACCCGTTAATTCCAACACCAACGCGACTTCTCGGGAAAGTATTCAGCAAGTCTGCAATTGATGCGCGAAACCTAGTTGTGCACATATTGCTTCCCAGAGAAGTCGAAATGGTGTTCGATTGAACAGGTCTGCCAGAGAGTAAAGTGTAAAGCGTTTTGAGCAGTCCTGAGGCCTGGATACTGCGCTATATAAGAACTTACCCTTAATTGTGTACTTATTGTGTGTAGTCAGGTGCTTACACAACTGAGTGAACAGAGACAACGTGGTGTGAACGAAACTTCACCAAGAAAATTCGAATCTTTGTCTTCTGGATTTAGCGTTCGAAACACTATACATTATTGCGATTAAATTTAACCAAAGATTTTGTATATAGGGTCTTTGATATCATTAAGAACTACACTGATAGTAAGAGTTGTCAAACACTCTGACACTTCCACACATTTATTTTAAGAACCTTTACATTTTAAAAGTTATATACGGAGAGCGTTTTCGTGGTGTTGTCCACGAATCGTGTGGCGCCATCTACTTAACAAATGTGTAAGATACAATGGTTACACGTTTTATTTTACAATGTTGACATGTATACTAGTATCATGTTTACATGGCAAAGTGGTGTATTAATCATTCTCACTTCCCCAAATACTAACTTAAGACTATTCACTTGAATAGAGTGGACAAGAATCACTTCAGACCAGAACAATTTGATTATAAACCGATAGGCCCTATTTAACAGAACATTAAAAAATGAACTCAGAATGATATGGGAGTGAATATAATATGCCTACCGCCGTACTTCAAACAATTAAGACATATTTTATTTGAGCTGTATTACAGTTGCTACGCAATTTCGTAAAAGTTCGCGGGGGCATGTCCGGCCTACAGTCAGTCATATGTCCGTTTACTTATCGTTTTCCGCGTCAAAAATGCAGCTCTACAGACTAAACGCCTCAGTTTTTTTTTCAGAAAAAAACCGTTATTCGACATCCGGCCTCTGCAACAAACAAGAGCATTTCGTTTTAGGCTAAATTCGACGCAGGAACCAGTAGAGACTCCGCCTTAACCCCGCGGTGTGGCAGCCACAGAAGCAATGGCTGTTGAAAACATCTGTGGTCTTTGTCGCGTGCGTGCGTGCGTGCGTGCTTACGTGTGTGTGTGTGTGAGTGTGTGTGCGTGTGTGTGTGTATGTGCGTATGTGTAAGTGTGTACCTGCGGGCGTGTGCGTGTGTGTCCGTAATGCGCACGTTTACAGAAATGTGCACCCACGCAAACATATTTACGTAGATGTATTAAATTCCACATATTGGTGTCCATTGATAGGCCTATATTAGTTATCATAATACATTGATAGGCCTATATTAGTTATCATAATACATTTAGGTGTTGTGTTTTGACAATCACATAGTGCATTTGTTTCAATACTTCTGCAACCCAAGTCTGTTTTAATGTTGCTATTGCGACCTGTAGGGGAAGGTTGTCTATATTGAACCGTTGGTTATATTGAACCAGGACGTTTTCTACGGACTAGAAACGGTTATCGCACAGCTCTTCCATCTAGCGTCCAGGCCTTTGTTATTTGATGGAACAAAATGACGGGTATTGTGAATTCTACAATAAAGTGAGCACAGAAATCGTTTTGCTACAGTCTGTTGTAAATTTATGAGTTTGGTGAAGTGGGTTATCTAATGAATGGGGGTAGATATGCAAAACAACATAATGATGACAGCGGGTATGTTATCTAATGATAAGAACAGTTAGACGCGCGAATCATTAGACAAAAACACAGGAAACATCCGGGATTCTTCATTGTTGGATTGCCTATATTGAACCACAAGGGGGAGTTTATATTGAACCACGAGGGGGAGCCTATATTGAACCACAAGGGGGAGTTTATATTGAACCACGAGGGGGAGTCTATATTGAACCACGAGGGGGAGCCTATATTGAACCACGAGGGGGAGTCTATATTGAACCACGAGGGGGAGTCTATATTGAACCACGAGGGGGAGCCTATATTGAACCACGAGGGGGAGTCTATATTGAACCACGAGGGGGAGTCTACATTGAACCACGAGGGGGAGTCTATATTGAACCACGAGGGGGAGTCTACATTGAACCACGAGGGGGAGTCTATATTGAACCACGAGGGGGAGCCTATATCGAACCACGAGGGGGAGTCTATATTGAACCACGAGGGGGAGTCTACATTGAACCACGAGGGGGAGTCTATATTGAACCACGAGGGGAGTATTGAACCACGAGGGGAGTCTACATTGAACCACGAGGGGAGTCTACATTGAACCACGAGGGGAGTCTATATTGAACCACGAGGGGAGCCTATATTGCACCACGAGGGGAGTCTACATTGAACCACGAGGGGAGCCTGTATTGAACCACGAGGGGAGTCCATATTGAACCACGAGGGGAGTCTACATTGAACCCATTGAGGGGAGTCTATATTGAACTACGATGGGGAGTCTATATTGAACCACGAGGGGGAGTCTATATTGAACCACGAGGGGGAGTCTATATTGAACCACGAGGGGGAGCCTATATTGAACCACGAGGGGAGCCTATATTGAACCACGAAGACGAGTCTACATTGAACCACGAGGGGGAGTCTATATTGAACCACGAGGGGGAGTCTATATTGAACCACGAGGGGGAGCCTATATTGAACCACGAGGGGGAGCCTATATTGAAACGAGGGGGAGTCTATATTGAACCACGAGGGGGAGTCTATATTAAACCACGAGGGGATATTAAACCACGAGGGGAGTCTATATTGAACCATGAGGGGGAGTCTATATTGAACCACGAGGGGGAGTCTACATTGAACCACGAGGGGAGTCTACATCGAACCACGAGGGGGAGCCTATATTGAACCACGAGGGGGAGTCTATATTGAACCACGAGGGGAGTCTACATTGAACCACGAGGGGGAGTCTATATTGAACCACGAGGGGGAGCCTATATTGCACCACGAGGGGGAGTCTATATTGAACCACGAGGGGGAGCCTGTATTGAACCACGAGGGGGAGTCCATATTGAACCACGAGGGGGAGTCTACATTGAACCACGAGGGGGAGTCTATATTGAACCACGATGGGGAGCCTATATTGAACCACGAGGAGGAGTCTATATTGAACCACGAGGGGGAGTCTATATTGAACCACGAGGGGGAGTCTATATTGAACCACGAGGGAGCCTCATTGAACCACGAGGGATTCTATACTGAACCACGAGGGGAGCCTATATTGAAACGAGGGGAGTCTATATTGAACCACGAGGGGAGTCTATATTAAAACCACGAGGGAGCCTATGGCTGGAACGAGGGGAGCCTATTGAACCAAATTCATGTGGTTTATATTGAACCACGAGGGGAGTCTATATTGAAACTGAGGAGTCTATTGAACCACGAGGGGAGCCTATATTGACCAATGAGGGAGCCTATATTGAACTAATGAGGGGAGCCTACATTGAACCACGAGGGGAGTCTATATTGAACCAATGAGGGGGAGTCTATATTGAAACACGAGGGGAGCCTATATTGAACCACGAGGGGGAGCCTATATTGAACCACGAGGGGAGCCTATACTGAACCACGAGGGGAGTCTACATTGAACCACGAGGGGGAGTCTATATTGAACCACGAGGGGGAGCCTATATTGAACCACGAGGGGGAGCCTATATTGAACCAATGAGGGAGCCCATATTGAACCACGAGGGGAGTCTATATTGAAACCACGAGGGGGAGTCTATATTGAACCACGAGGGGGAGCCTATATTGAACCACGAGGGGGTGTCTAAATTTAAACAACGAGGGGGAGTCTATATTGAACCACGAGGGGGAGTCTATATTGAACCACGAGGGGGAGTCTATATTGAACCACGAGGGGGGGAGCCTATATTGAACCATGAGGGGGAGTCTATATTGAACCACGAGGGGAAGTCTATATTGAAACAAGGGTTCAATATAGGAAACTAGGGTTCAATTTAGGGAAAACGCCATATTTATCGTTATTGCATCACCACTAACCATTCTGATGTTGATTTATGTTCAATCTTATAGGGGAAAATATGGCAAATGGACATCAGAAGATTTGGATCGGGCTTTGCGTGGTTTTTGGAACGGTGATATGGGTTTGAATGCAGTGGAGAATGTACGGAATTTCGAAATCAACCATTAAACGTCATCTGATGAGATCAAACTCGAACGCAGACGATGGACCTCGATATTTCGGACACCCTAGTGTTTTCACGGTGGAAATGGAGCAACTACTAGAAGAGCATGTCTTGAGGTTGGACAGTCGCTTTTTTGGAGTCTCACCTTTGGAACCGAGAGGCATGGATTTTGTTCTGGCGGAGAAAAATAACTTGCCCCATAATTTCAACAAAACGAAGAAGTTAGCTGGTAAATACTGGTATTATAAATTCGTGAAACGTCACCCGCGTTGATCGTTGCGAGCTGCCGAGACAACATCACTTGCAAGGGTCCAAGGCTTTAACCGAGAAAGTGTCTCCCGGTTTTTAGGTCTCCTTGAGAATGCTGTTGAGAAACACGGTTTCGACGCAACACAGATATACAACATGGTTGGGTCCAGTCTGACGTCTGTACATAAACTGGGTAGGGTACTTTCACTGAAGGAGGAAAAGCAGGTGGGCGAGATGATTAGTGCAGAAAGGGGCCAGACGACTAGTGTGGTCTGCTGTGTGAGCGCGGCGGGGCGATACGTCGCTCCAATGGTGATATTCAAAAGAAAACGTATGCCTGACATACTGAAGGAAGGTGCACCACCAGGAAGTATGGTTATCAACATTTACAGTGGTTGGATGGATCACGATCCTCGCCTGGATCCATCACTTCCAATCAATTGTTCAGGAGCGTCCCGTGTTGCTCATACTGGATGGGCACACCTCACACACAAAACATTGCGGCAATTCAGTATGCTCGTGAAAACGGCATACATATGTTGTCCCTGCCTCCACATACGACTCACAGGCTACAGCTGCTAGATGTTTCTTTGGGCCGTTCATGTCTAACTATAACCAAGCTCCCGATAAATGGATGCGTATTCACGCAGGGCGCGGTATAACTCCATTCCAAATATGCGCAATCTTCTTCAGATCAGTTATGCAACCCCGGGGACGATGTTAACGACGGTGAAATTTGCGGAGCTCCGGACAGTGGCACGTGCAATGCACCTACGACACTCCTAACAACACAACAGCGAAGGTCCACTGAGCAATAACGATGTCGGCGCAGGTGAACGTTCGGAAAATGGTGACTGTAGTCGAAACGTCAATGTTCATTATGAATCTGGATCTACCACAATACATGAACCGGTCTATCCTACCAGTGACGGCATGCAGCAGGGACATGTCCTGATGGCATATGTTTATTCAGGAGATTGGCGATCGGCAAGAACACGGTACTACAGGAAGGTGAAGAACGGGACGAGTTCGGACTGTGATCCGATCCTCAATATATACGAAGCCAATGAAGCTGATTTTTTTGCGTGCGAAACGTATCAACTATATGTGTGTCAACATTAAGCAGTTGGGAGACATTTCTGTAGAAGCCCTTAATGCAGATCTTCCACGTGGGTTGAAGTTCAAATGGTTACCCGAGAGGATTGAAAGAATGGCACATCAGACAGAAATGGTCGGTGAATTAGAGGTCATCTAGATGTCAAAAGCGTTAAATCGCCCAATCCATGTTGTTGTTGAGAGCAGTGTGATGAAGTACGGGGAAGACAGTCAAGATGGAGCACCTCTGACTGTGCGCTATTCGAAACTTGGGGAGGATGTTGGACACTGTGGCTATTTAATTCGTCCCGAACCGGCTACAACATTCGTCACCCCGAGCATGATATCGCCACTCCAGCAATTTACTCGTAAGAAGCACACCAACCGCATGAGTCAGTCGGAACTCCTGACATCCAGCCCATATAAGAAAGCAGTCGAGTGTAAGAAACTCAAGGGATCTCTCTCTGGTGAGACGATTAACCGGTCAAAACCAAAACAGCGATTGAACAAGACGAAACAACAGGAAAACACTGAAGAAGAGGGAGATGATGGTTGGTTCTGCTTTAAGTGGGGAGAGACTCGCCAAGAACACATGATTCAGTGCTGCGGATGTAAGCGATGAGTTCACATCGCATGTGCTGGAGATTTCAGTCCTCAGTATCGCTGTGATCACTGTGATAAATTGTAGTTTGATTTAGAGACTATATATGCATACGATAATCTGACGTTCAGTGCGAAAATCCAAACCAATGGTGAACATTGAAGATAATTACAGAGATATCTTGCGACATTCGCATATAAATAAATACGTATCGAACTGACTATTTGCGCGCAAGAATTTCAGTATTGGTTTAGTAGTTTTGTGATCTACTTGTGCGGATGATTGTATGAAGTATACGTAGGTATTGAGAATGTCTCCTATATTGAACCTATGGTTTCATGTATTGAACACCTGGTTCAATATAGGTGGCACAGCGGTTCAATCTAAAACCCCAGTTTCCTAAATCGAACCGATTCCTGATTTTAGAAATGTTCGTTTCCACGCCTATGTTCGTTTCACCGAATGATTCCCTTTTTGGAATGGATGTACTCACGTGCTTTCCTTTGCGTTTGGTTAACTCCTGATAATAGCTAAAGGTCCCTTGTGCTACCAGAGTAACTAGACACCAAAAAACAAAAACCAACTACGCAACAAAAGTAATCTTACTTGTAGTTGCCGTGTCCGAATGATACAGAATAATCGTTACGCTGTCCCGGGGACAGTTCCACTAAGACAACGAGATCACAAACATCCACCATTAAACAGAATAGGTTGTTAAATTAATTTTAACCAGCTTTTTGAATAGGCAACATTCCACCTCGCTGTCAACATGGGCATTATTTCCGTGACCCAACGGCGAACGTCCGCGTCCTGGTATTGATAGTTTTCAGTATACAACATCAAGCTAAGGAGGGAAATCGATATTAAAGTGCTAAATCAGTGTTATGAGCTTATAAGAATGATCGTGAAACGGTGCCTAGTAAATAAGAATTAAAATAAGGTAACTTCTTTTGCGTCTAAATCCTCGGAAACCAAGCTCAGAGGCGCATCAACAAACAAAAGGGTTAGTCAATATCAGAATCAATAAGTCATATTAAAGTAAAAATTTAAACGAAGCTTAATGGCATTGACTATAAACACTCGCAGACGTCATGCATCAGTTTAGGGATTATTACGATTCTTCCACTGTAACAATATAGGTTGGTCTTATAAGTAGCAGCAGCCGCATTTGACAAGACACCTTTGGTGTAAATTGCGTTATCAGAGCAGGATTTTGGCAGCAGCTAATGCAGCGACCGCATGCCAATGTTTTTTGAAAATCGAGACCATTAGCTCTGTGAGTCTATGATACGTTCTTTTCATTTCCATGTGGTAGATCTTTAGCTTCCCCTGACATAGACACCAGGTAAAAGAACCAACGGTTTTCAGTACATTGTCCAAAAGACACAGGCAACGAGGGGTGAGTGAAATTACCCAAGCTGCAAACGACAGCAAAGCTAGAGCAATGCAACACGCGGCTTATATATCTTCCTTCAAGAAGGTCATCTGGTACTCTAAGGCGCAGCCTTACAACATCACAGAATTAACATTTGCATTTTGATGGAAGGTGTACGGGACATGGAAGCAAAATCCAAACACGGATTATTCGATGAAGATTTTAAACTGCAGACTGTGTTTTTTTTCATTACACCGCTACGTGAAGACAATTTCGATCTCTGTATAGAAATGCAGAGCGAGATGAGTGAATGCTTCGGTAGGTGCACATACCCGACATACACACATTGTCCGACACTCATCAAGTAGCGTCTTCTGTAGGAACGTTATTTTTGTATACAAAACCAGAAGCAGGTTTTCGGCGATGGGAACCGGTCGGTCTCATAAACAGAGGAATGCCTTGCGCAAAGGATTTGGGAAAATGTTGGCTTAACAGAAGATCCTGCTGCACTAAGATGTTGCATGTTATCCGGCCATGAGTTTGGCAGAGTCATCACATAATTCAAAGATGAAACCGAATGCAATACATGCATGGTTACGGATACAGGTCTATGTTTCAGGTCTGGATCACTACCAGCCTATTTTAGGATAAAGCACATTCGTATGTTAAGCTAAATCTCTCACGTCAATTACACAAAACAAAGGGAAGATATATCTAGAAGAAATCGAGGACCTTCCGGTATTGGACAACAAATGTATCAATGCCCAAACATTGGCAGGCTCAACCCGTCAAGTGAATTGCCTGGGCCAAGAAAAATACACATAGGTCTGTTTACATCGTGACAGGTAGCTTCTTCCGACAAACCAATTCACATATGCTTTGCTGAAAACCACTCTTCAGCATAATTGGCCTATAAAATTATAGTATTTTAATTCCTTATTACTGTATAATTTCCACAACTACATGTCTAGTTCTTCCCAAGAAGAAGAAGAAGAAGAATTTGTTTTTATTTGACCCAGACATTTGATTATACATACAATACATCCATGTCAAAAATAAAAAATAATACAAATATATAACCTTATGATGAAGATGGCATAATGCATGGTAAATAGCAAAAAAGTAGGGTCAGGAGACTCCTCTAAGACTATAATAGTCGCTATCGAGGAGCCACCTTCTATGACAACAAATTTAATTGGATTAATACATCACCTGAATTAAATTAATACATCACCTGAGTCCAAAAAAAAATTATATATATATATATATAAAATGATATGAATATGAGCATGTATGTAACGTGAGCAAGCTTACATGATTATTGTGTTTGTTGTTAAGGCACTGTTTTGTACTGTATAAAGTTGACAGGTGGTTATCGGTTCTTAATTTTGCATACATATATAGCAATTTTGTCTTGTGCTTGTTACCAGATAATGTTGTAAAAAATAATTTTTAACACACTTAGCAAATCCTTGTGAACTGTCAACTGTGTGCACTAAGCTTTTCTTTGACTATATCGGGAATGTTATTTAGCAAAAGTGGCAAATTATGCCTAAGACATTTCTTTGCAAATTCATGTTTAATTGTATAAGTGTATATTTTATTCTTGACTCTTGTATTATTATTATGTACCTCATAGTTAAACATTGTCCTCCAGTTATCTAAATAAACTGTTAAGTCATTGTGTAAATATTTATAGTAAATTTTTAATTGTTGTAATTTAAGGATGTCATCTACTTTTAACAAGTTGAGTTTTTTGTAAAGTGGTTCAGTGTGGGAAATATAGTTACTTAAGGTAATAATTCTCAGGGCATTTTTGAAGTTTTATTATTCTATTTGGTTGAAAGCCCCATGCCATAATGCAATAATTTATATGTGGCACTATTAAAGAACTATATAATATTATTTTAATATGAAGAGGTAACACATGTATCGATTTGTTTAAAATGCCAATTTTTTTAGAACAAACATTTGATATTTTTTCAGTGTGCTTTTTCCAGTTTAGATTTGTATCTATAATTAAACCCAAAAAATTAAATTCCTTGACTTGTTTAATATTTACATTGTCTATCTTCAGAGTGAGTGTCTGTATATTTTTCTTTGCCTTTTGAAATGTCATGTATTTAGATTTTGTTATGTTTAGCGATAATTTATTTATTTTGAGCCATTCATTTATTAAAAAAAGTTCTTCATTTATTAAAGGTTCTAAATTTTTGTCATGTATGTTATCGCTAAAAGTGTTTAATGTACTTGATAGTTGTATCATCGGCATAAATTAAAAAATTAAACATTTTACTGGCTTGTGCAAAATCATTGATATATATGATGAATAACAGGGGTCCTAAGATTGAACCTGGTGGTAAACCTGTTGTTATTGATAACATATTTGATTTTATATTGTCAATTTCCATATATTGTTTACGATTTGTTAGGTAACTGCTGAATAAGTTCAGATTTGTTCCACGTATACCATAATATTTCAATTTGTCAAATAAAATAAAATGGCCAATGGTATCAAAGGCTTTGGAAAGATCTAGGTAAATATTTATGGGTATTTCATCCTTATCCAGTTGGGTTATTATTATATCTATTAATTCTAGAACCGTGTATTCAGTTGAGTGTTTAGGTCGAAATCCATACTGATGATCAAAAAAAGCTTAGAATCTTTTAAGTAAGATGATAATTGGTCAACAATATTTTTTTCAAGTACTTTTGAAATAGCTGGTAGAAGAGATATAGGCCTATAATTATTGAATACTGTTGGCTCACCTTTTTATAAATTGGAATTACCTTAGCAATTTTTAGTTTATCAGGGAATATCCCTGTGATTAATACTTGATTTGTTAATAGAGTTAAAGATTTGGTTAGTGCAGGTTCAAGCATTTTTAGCAGTTTGGTGGAGAGACCATCACATCCACAGCTACTTTTATTGGGTATATTAATTATAGTTCCCTTTATGGTATCTTCTTCAACATAATTAAATGTAAAGTTACAGTTTACTGTTTTATTGATATAATATGAATGATTATGAATGCCTTTTAATATTTATTATTAGTATTTAATATCATATGCTAGATTACAACCTATATTGGTAAATAATGTATTGAATTTATTTGCAATTTCTAATTTGTCTGCCACAATAGAATCGGATTCTTTGAAATATTTTGGAAATGATTTATTAATTTTATCTTTAGACAGGATTTCATTTATAGTTTTCCAAATTTAAATTGATTAAAACATTTGTCAAAATATAATTGCTTTGCTTTGCGGAAATTTCTTTTCAAAATACTATTGTATGTTATAAGATTAATCAATAATACGCCATATTCGGATGATTCAGGGTTTGTTATTTTTAATTGTTTGTAAAGTTTGTCTCTGTATCTTATTGAGGTTAGCAAGCCTTGAGTTATCCATGTAGACTTTTTATGTTTATATTTAGTAAATTTCACTAATTTGCTAGTCATATATTTATTTTTAGCTTGATTTATTTCATTGATTATAATGTTATAATTATAGTTTGGATCACCATTTGGCTTTGTATCTAATTGTTTATGTATTTCAGAGGATATTATATCATTTTTTACTTTTAACATAGCCTCTTTATTGTGTACATTAACTAATATAAATTGTGTAGGATGTTCGGCTTTCAGAGCAGTGTCGATGAGCATAAAATATGGTTGATTATCAGAAAAATGTTTAATTAATATTCCTGCTGTACTTTGTAAATGTGTTTAGTTAATTTACAAAAAAATTATCAATAAGTGTACCAGTACATGTTGTGAACCTTGTAGGAATTGGGGGAAGTGATTTGGGGGAAGATACTGAATGAGGTTAACATGTCAAAGAAAGTGCTACAGTGTTCTTGCTCGTTTATGTTTAGCATATTTATGTTGTAGTCCCCTGCAAGAATAATGTTGTTATTTTGATGATGTTGAATAGATGATATAACCATTGTAAATTCATTTATGAATTCGTTATAGTTTTCAGTTAAAGACCTTGGATGTCGGTATATATTTCCTATAGTGACTGTCTGTGATAGGCCGCCTCCACTTACTTGTATTATTTGTCCCTCCCATTGTTCATACATACTTGATTTCATCTTTACTTCATAATCAAAGTTTTTATCTATATATTATTAATAATCCCCATTTAGTCCTGCAACTTTTTCCTTGGGATATACAGTCATATCCATTTAATTGAATTGGTGATAAGTCGTCATTATCAGAGAGCCAGCTCTCTTGGAGACATATTACGTTAAATTAAAAAATTAAGGAAGATAAGTCATTTACAAATGCCTCGAGTTCACTAAACTTTGCCCAGTGGTTCAAAGCACGTGACTTCATGTATAGACATACCATGGGCAGCTCAACCGAAATGATACTTGTGTTAAATGTGATAGTTTATATTTTTCAGTTAGCAGTTGAACTAGATACATTTATTGTGGAAATGCGGTTGATTTAGTTGATTTATTTGGATTTAGGTATTGATGCTCGGTAGAATCTGTCCACGTCCTGATGTGTTATTCATCCTGGCGATAGATCGTCGCCTCATACAGTAATTTGTCATCCCTTCATCGACTGAAACCTTAACGCGAACATTGAACTCAGAACACTGCAATATAATCGTGCATAACCTATACCAGCAGCTGCCGTTCAATCGCCGTTACGATGCGCATTCTCCCTTCGCAAATCACATCCCCGGACCGCCGGAATCATTAGCGATTTCGTATCTGGCGGATTTCACTAAATCTAACAAGCGCCAATGGTTTGTCTGGTGGTTTGCTGATTAATGTTTGATGGCGTCGAAAAGTCTCGTGTTCCGTGCGTATTTTATTGGTGTCCTGTTTGTTATCCTGACTGTAGGATTAACTTAAAAAAATTGTAGCAATAAAATACATGTTAATGTAGTTTGCAATTTATGTATCAACCACGATTTATTCGTAACGCCCATTCATTTTGCTTCTTTGGAATCGGGAGAAAACGTGTTAACGAGATAGCGCAAACAAACACAATGCGGAAGCTGTATTAAACAAATAAATAAACAAACAAACAAACAAACAATATATTTTAAACAATTCAAGTATGCACTTCTGCTCACCATTCAATCTACATTTGCATGTACCACATAAACCAGCCCATATCACACGCAACAAGTCTCCCTGATATCAACGAACTGTCAGAACAATTGGAACTATAAACCTATATAAATAAGTAGTCATGTAACGGGAGTGTGCGTAAACTACAAACCGATAGAATAAGCACACTCAGGTCTCTCAGATCTATCCAAAAGACAATACAGGAAATTAGGTGAACTGTTGGGCTAACTACGACATACAGTGCCCCGAACTGTCGGCACGCGAATCAAAGAACACAGAGCAATCATCAACCATCGAACAAAACCTGCTCTCATCGTGAACGTCTGACAGGGGCTTCGCCGGTCTTTCTCGTGATGTTTCACTTGTTCTTGCCTATAGCGCCGAAAAAGACCGACATATTCGGCGAAAATATCCGGAAAGAATTCAACCCTTTCTTGTGAGGTAAAATGTAAGAGCAGTTTCACCTGCGCAGTTGATTACTAACAAGTCTCGCCGGCAAAACATGTTCTCCTCGAATCGGAAGACATAAAGAGCTGGCGAGACGGTATCGCCGCCATTGCCCGTCCATTATATTACACAATGCATCACGCGTTGGTCTAGCGCCGTGTAATTATCGTAATAAAGTCACCTAATACGTCCTCCTCACAAACGGCGCCCATATCGCTGCGGCGCAATTGACGAAGACAGGAAAACCATTACTTCCTTGTCTAACATTTACGCCTTCCTAGTGTAAGGATTAACGTTGTTTATCGGTACTACTGACTTACGGCGGCTAATGTAGGTCGAGCTGTTAACTTTTACATTTTTATTGAGGTAATGTGTGATCTCTCGCGCGCGTGTCTGTGTGTGTGTGCGTGCGCGTGCGCGTGTGCGTGTGCGTATATGTGTGCGTGTGCGTGCGTGCGTGTGCGTGTGCGTGTGCGTGTGCGTGCGCGTGCGGGTGCGTGTGCGTGTGCGTGTGCGTGTGCGTGTGCGTGTGCGTGTGCGTGTGCGTGTGCGTGTGCGTGCGTGTGCGCGTGCGTTCGTGCGTGTGTGTGTTCGTGCATGCGTGCGTGTGTATGCGCATGCGTGCGCGCGTGTGTTTAACCGACCATACGGGCATGTGGTAAGACTTTTCCGAGTTATCATTTCTATCATGTGCTCAGAACCGGCACACTTGTCTGTTGCATATGGTATGCCCTTGGTTTTGTTGTTCTTCTCTCCAGACTAATGCTACAAGACGATATTTCGAATGGACACCGCAGTTTATTGTATTTCCAGACAATCGCTCTAAATAGCTGATAAGATATACAGTGCATTAGTGCGCGGTCACTCCAGTTAGCGGTGATGTCGCACCTTTAAATAATATATGTGGTCAGTTAGTTCAACTTACGCATAGGCCTCTGAAACTGTCTGGCTAGCAAACATGACACGGCGGTTGTTATGTGTTTACTTGTTTACTTATGTTGCTAAAACAGTGCCCGATCCAAGGGTTGACATTCCCAGGACATATCGGTGCACTTTGTGTATCGATAATTATTAAACATAACATGGCGCACTTGAGGTGGTAGGAGGAGAAAATAATGGTTATCAACCATTATATTGTATTTCTTACCTGACCCCTAACAGAACGAAGCTTTTATTCCCTAGAGTGACGGATCTGTGCTAAGAAGAGTATTCTCGCGGCATTCGTTTTCTATTTAACAAACATTACGCCATACTCTCTTTCTGTTTATAAAACTTTAGGCAATGTACTATGTTTTCTAGTTATCAAACCGCTACAAAACATTTTGTAAAGTATTGCACTACACTTACAATATGACTTTTTATATTCTGGATGGTAATCTTGTTAAATCTGGTTAAACACTAATAATTGTTATTATAATCATGTTAATGTAGATGAAGATATCTTCGACTTATCCACACTACGAATCGTTTTGAAATGCCTTCAAGTTATATGGTCTGACAATTGCACCGCACCGAAGATAACATATAGACCTCTTCTGTCCCGAGTCAGTTCTGTTTTACTCACAATGTCATCATTTACACGGCGCGTATGCTGAACTCTCTCGGGAGACAAAGAAATCATACTAACGGATTGCATGCCATCAGTAGGGTTTCAATACTGACAACCCAACATAATGTACTCTTGCGGAAGATGCGTATGGTTCACAAAACAACTTGCCATGTGAGAAGGTTAAAGCAACCTTACTCTCATACTGCTCCAGGGCATCTGCTCGTTAAATGTAACTTGCGACAGAGACTCTGAGTTCCAGACTGAAGACGCTTTCGTTTGTACGATTTAATTCACTGTTTTATTCTTGACTCGACTAGGTCATGGTCGTTTGACATCCCATAACAACCTGCTTTGTGCGCTCGTCGGCATCACTCACTGCATTATTCCCACAGTCTCTTCAATTTATCGTATACATGTAGCTACATAACTTTAGGCCCTACTTGATTAGTTAACCATTTGAGAACAAGCCTACCCCTATATTCGCCATGTGGACCCACGCTGACAGAGAGTCTGTTGCCATAAACCCCTTTTTAATTTCCTAACTGATGTTATCGTGACACTGAATTACGGGAGGATCATATGGTATATCTTAAAACGACTCATTGTACTTACGAATCAATTAAAGCGGCTGAGAGCAAGTGATACACTTGACGCTGTCATTATACAGTTAATACACCTCATTGTGTGTATAGCCTCTACTCAAAGGATTGCAGGGAGTTCAAATTGACCACAATGGGAATATTTATATATAGGGTCTATGTTAAACAAAACAGGACTGTTTCAGATGAAGACGGCGACGCCCAAGAATGGCCTTACTACATGATAATGATGATTGCCTGTGTTTATCACCGTCCTGCTTTGTGTGACGTCTTCTAATATACAATTAACGGGGAACGTCAAACGGCGATGTCGACAGAGAAGCGCGCGCAAGGACTTTATGAATTCTATGTCGCCAATAATCCCGCGCTAATTTACCCGAACTGGCACCATAAGATTGCAATCAAGCAGCACTCTTGTGTGCTTGCATTTAGACATCACAGAGACTCCAGTATCGTTTGTGTGTGGAATAGCTAAAATAGTGCATGAACGAGACGGTTGATTAGACGATGCGCTGTTAATTCATACATGGCGTGAGCATATTGCGTGTCGAAGCCACATCATCACGCAAAGGGCGCTAGGAGCAACACATGTCGGCGTTATTGCTGTGGTTTAGTGTACATAAATCACTCCACCGGCTAGGTGGCTTCGTAATTGCATAATGACACACGGCTCACGTATAGGGCGATAGACAAACTCACCTTCTCAGCCGGATATCTTCTCTTCTGCTGCAAGTCTTTAGATTCTCCCAACCAATTGAGTGTTCACGTGTTCGGTGTATACAGAAGTGTTCGTTAATGACGCATAGAATGCCGGGAAAGATGTGAGAAGATGTGTCCGCGAGGAGCCGTGACCACCAACTTTTCCAAGTGTTTCTCAATTGTCGGTTGCGTTCGTTGCAGACGCGAACATTGATCCACCTCCGTCCGGCAAGCCTTGTGTCAGCGAGTGACGGCCGACGCGTGATATACAATATCGCGGAAAGGTGTAGATCGATCGATCGCAATGGCTGATGTATCACTTGCAGTCTCCTTCATGGGCGGCACCGTCTTTCTCATTGGCAAGGCTGACGCCGAACCGGGTGATTTTCCGGGACACAGGGATACCAATCAGATGGTAGATGGACGCGACGGACCGTTATCCTAACCATAATCTGTAACAACATCTGACTGACAGAAGAGTGGTCAGCCAAATTGATACACTATTTAATAATAACTTGACCAAATAAGGTACCTCTCCAAATTTTAATATAACAACGATCGCAAACTTCGACATCACCGTGCAAAGGTACAACGAAGCCGTTAACGTAGTTGTGGACATTGGGGCAACTGGATAATGGGTCCACAAGTCTATTAGAGTCTGACATGGTTGCATGGTTTATATGCAGTTCAAGTTATGTTTAATATGGATCAAAACAGAATTTATCGCAAATATCTGTAACATAAAACTGGTGACATCAACACAGACGGAATACAACAAATAAAATCGCAGTTAATAATTAAGAATTTGACACCGCAAACTCATTAAAATTCTTGGAGAGGCTTTGTTTGAATTATGTATGTATATATCTTAAGTTTGTATATTATATTCATCTACGCACGCACGCGCACACGCGCGCGCATACATAATTCTACCAATGTCTCATGGTGATTTACGTTGTTAAATCAGTATCAGTAATGATCACACGTGATGGATGTTTGATATCATTGTCACCAATTTGTGCCTTTTAATAATTAAATGTGTATGATTTGTAATTATAAATAAACTACTGATTTAGGGGTTGTTAACAATTGAAACATTTACCTACTCATACAGATAGTAATAATTCTCAGACATCCCTCCCTGACAACTGAATTAACAATAAAATGTCAATAAACCATCCAGGTTTAAAATCGTATAAGTATATAACAGTGCTACGAAACGCGCGCGCGCAAACACGCACACACACACAGACACCCCCCACACACACACACAAACAAACAAACACACATACACACGCACGCACGCGCACAACAAAAACCCGGATAGAAATCACGCATATATAACAATATGTTTTGATATTTATCATCTAGTTCAATGATCTTTCTTAATTGTTCTCCTATTTCGTTCTTTAATATGTCATGTCCCTAAAGTCGTAATAATAACCCACCACCTTTTGCACATCACAACTTCGATCCAAATGCCGTAGACCAATAAGATCTACTGTAACCCCAATTCTATCGTCAATCGCCTTTTAGGCAGTTGTTTCATTAAGTTTCATTTCAGTTTTACGACGACAATCAGAGCGAACGTCCAATTGAGGCTTGTTTCTATTCATCCCGAAGGCGCCTTTGCGATTCACTTATGAAAAACTAACAGGCGCTTTTAAGCCACGCCCCATTTGCTGATCATTGGTCCGTCTAAAGATAAACACGGATGCGCGCGTATGTACGTTTGTTTTTCGTTGGGCGCCTATTTGCGAAGTAGAATGTTGAACTTATAGCAACTATTGAGAACATTAAATTTGATACTAATTATGAACTGGAGCGAACTTTTTAGAGTAAGTGGTCTAATGTAGGCATCGGCTTTGTATCAATATAAATTATGTATATCGATCTACATGACCTATTAGGCCTATGGGCATAGTGCGTTTAGAAGTTTAGTACGCGCTACACTATAGCCTGCAACCTTTTAAAAACATGACGTTTTGGTACGTTTGTATCCTTTGCTGAGGTAAATATGTCATAGTTAAGAAAATTGACCCACAATGTTAACACATCCTTGTAAATGACCTGGTGATGTTCTACCCCTCCAGTGTAAGCATGGGGGAGTTGTTATTAGTTTGTGAAAGTTATGGTCATGAAATTATATTTAACCACGAGAGAAGCATAATAAGTAGAGGGGAAATATATGAAGAATTTATGTCTCATTGCATCTAAACTAAATTAAACTAGTAGGCCTAGTGTCAAATACCTAGGTCATATTATATGCACTTCTTTTTTCTTTAATTTTATAACGTGCTTTCTACTATTAATATCAGTTTGTTAACTTTTACATGTGTATGAATATATGAACCAATATATGTATTGCCATGTGTATTTTGGTATGAAGCAAATAAATGAACTGAATATAAGTCTCAATAACTAATGAAACTTGACATTCCAATTTTTGTTGGAAACATTCACTTTTCCATTTCCCCATTAATGTTAGAATACTGGTTGTTTTTGCACAAATGAGGGTGGTCGTTTTTTGAGCTTTGTTATGGGTTAGGTATATGTAACCTATACATTTTTAGAAACCTTATAAACCCGGCAATCCAACTATGTCATACCTGGCCGTTGATGACAAAACTGTATTCTAGTCGCCAGGCTTCATTCTGATAATGTTACAAATAACTACCAGTACGATAGTGTAATGCATACTCGTCGACTTGGACAGACATATAAAGCATAACAACCTGATGCATTAATTAGTTAATACTTATTTTGTATACGACTGATACAAATGTGCATTATGTGGTGCTACATAAATTAATTCACAATAAATCACTTAAGTCGCCCTTAAATTACATTACACGTCCATCATCAAAACTTTATAAATATAATTAGTACAACGAATGTGTCCAGCTGCTCCTTGCCTTTGTAACCAATCACAAGCGCGCTGGGTGTGGCGTAAAAGCGCCTGTTAATTTTTCATAATTGAATCGTAAAGGCGCATTCCGAAGCGCTATGTTACGCGAAATCATTGCAAACGCTCGATGCATCAAACGTCAAGTTGAAATCATTCTGGTCCCCTCGGTCGTTTCGAAGAAATCATTTATTTATGGCACCTTAACGCAACTGGGAACGGTGCGTGTACGGACTATTTCAGGAGCGTAGAATTAACCGCGCGCACGTTTCGCCGGTCTGCGTTACACGGCGTGAATGCATGAGTGCGCATGCGTGGCGTCGGCAATACCTCAGTCTTTAGTTTGTGAATGTTCTGTTTAGATAATGGTCGATTGCAGATCGGTCAACCTGTCCTCACGTACATCAAGTAAGGTGTCATGCACACGTACAATCGCGATTAATGTAATAGAGCATAGAGACCTACACTTACATTTATCTAAGAAAAAGTTGACCGTTTTTGTCTATGTTCCCAGGAAATACCGCAATTTCAATCACATCTTAATGCATCTCAACCTCTATAATCAACATCTAACGGAAGGCAGGTTCTTATACAGCGCGGTATACAGTCAATAGGATACATATAGCCACCACTGTCTATAGCCAGGTACTCATGCATGTAGTTGATTGAACAGGAGCCGTAGAATGAACGAACTTGCTCAAGGTTCACAGTGGCATCAAGAGGATTCAAGGTTCACAATGGCAGCAAGAGGATTCAAGGTTCACAATGGCTGCAACATGATTCAAGGTTCACAATGGCAGCAAGAGGATTCGAATCCAAGATCACTTGGTTGAGAGTCCGATTGTCAAAACACCGCGCTACAGCGCGGCAATTTATAGCCACGTCATCAACTGGTATGATGCTCCAGTGATATCCTCGGTTCTTTTTAAAGTATTGTATCTTTGCAACTCTCAGTTCTCTCTCTCTCTCTCTCTCTCTCTCTCTCTCTCTCTCTCTCTCTCTCTCTCTCTCTCGCTCTCTCCTTCTCTCTGTGTCTCTGTCTGTCTGTGTGTCTGTCTGCCTCTGTCTCTGTCTGTCTGTCTGTCTGTCTGTCTGTCTGTCTGTCTGTCTGTCTCTCTCTCTCTCTCTCTCTCTCTCTCTCTCTCTTCATTCCAAACATGAGATCGAACGTTTATTCCCGAGTCATGGCACCTGGAACACTCTCCCGATGGTGTCATTTGATATTCAGCGGTGAAGCATTGTGCATCATATCGTTTAGAGTTCTCGAAAAAAAACACTAAAATGTTACTCCTGTGTGACAGGAAATACCACAGCAATAAAGTTATACTGGATTGTGGCTCTGTCGCGAATTGTTTTTATACGAGCATACGCACAGGGGACAGTGAGGAAGAAAGAAAGTACACGTACATAAGTTAGTTAGTATTTATGTTAGGGGTCGTTCAATAGTTTGGTGAAACATTCCCCGTCCAATCGGACCTTTAGAATATGTTCTGACTTTATGCATGGGCAACAGAAAAAATTATGCTTATATTTAAATTCCATTCTCCCACGACCCTTTCAGTTACGCTCTAAGTCCAGAGGTCACGTTATACCAGTACTTCTGTTAGAGAATAGATATGGTTGGATTGTCTGCGTGGAGGCCTCGGTGGTTGCGTGCAATCCTTTGGTACGACTTCTTCGGCTCTTGAGCGATCTCAATACAGGACGCGCCGCGCGCGTTCTGGAGAACGCATTCTGAGTACAAACCGAACTGAATCGATTCGGGAAAGACGAGAACTGCATCATCTTCGGGACGGTACATTTGCATGGCTATTGCGTGAAGGCATTCCAATCTGATTCGCGGTGTGGATACGTAGGAAACATTCAGATCTTCTCGAAAACAAAACATAGTTCTTGTTCTTTATCATGATTTCAGAGACATGCTCTAAAGCTGCGCTGCACATTCAGTAGGCGAAGATGGTTCCAGAACCAAGTCCTAATTCACGAATACTCTAATTTCCATTCATTGCAAAAGCCTCGGACAATTGTCAAGAATTGGGGAGGACAATCACGCAGTGATTTTCGCAATGTCCACGCATTGTGCATAATAACGTCCGCAATAGTTCTACAGGGACAGCTCTTTCGTTTAACTTGGCGTATTTTATTACGGATTTTGCCTAGATGAGTAGCCAAGTCAATCACAGTCATCCATCGGACGTAAATACATATTAACGGAAAACCTCGTTACATATTGCGGGCCACCTTAATGGATAAACCACCGTTGCAGAAGCGCATCACGTTCTAACGGCGTAGTGGGCCCCTGATCGGCCAACTTAACGTAAACATGTTCGTTGTGGGACTCGCAATAAATGTCGCAATAAAGGTCGAAAAATGAACGCGGAACAATAATGCCCATTCGGGCAAAGTGGCGATTGAATGGCAGCGAGCGAGGTATGCGATCGCGCTAACTGTGGAATCGATATCAAACAGCACTAATGGCGCTGAGAAGGTCAATAAATTAAGACACTGATATGACGGCAGGATATGAACCGGTTTCGTGCAATGTCGGATGTCGTCGAAATGTCGTCTGCTGGGCTAACCCCGCCGTGCGCGTTCCCCCTCCACTCTTCCGCCAGGCAGCCATTGCGACCTTCACGGCAGATGTTGACAATTCCGCTACGTATGTCCCGCCAATAGTTACCAAAGCGACTATCACAATTAGTGATTACCTATTCCTGGGATCAAGTAGAAAACCGCCACTTTGGTGATAGTGAATGGTACTGCTAAACTGGCCAACATAGAAACGTTGTTAACAGGCGTGAACTGGTACAGATACTAAAACCGACACACATTTAATATTTTTGCAGATGTCATCTACCGGTGATATATGGCTCGTTCCCATCGATTTATCGTTCGCAACATTGATAATAATAATAGTCTCGCTGTGTATATCTATTGTTGGTGTTTTGTGGATAATGAGTATTAGACATGGTAATAGTCATTTAAATTAGTAATATTCCTACCTCGGAAACGCAGTAGACCTTTCACTTAGCTATGACTCGTCTGTATCATTTTACTGTTTATACACGTCACAAATATACCATTCGGTATAGAATACGTATGTGTTAAATAGTGCGGTTTTAATATAACGTTAAACTTAACTATGTGAAACAAATCTAAGCGTCGTTACATTTTATCCAACTTAGCTTTATAAACCTTTAAACAATCACCAAATCACAACGAACTTATCTGTAAATATGTGTTCGTGACCGCGTGTGCGTGTCATCGCTGTGTATACGTGCGCGTCGTGTGTGTAGTCCCTATGTCAATACACACAGTAATGAACGTGTGCGATTATTTTATGATAAAAACTCTTTCTTTTTCTTTGAAATTGAATTGGAAACATATTCAGAGAAACAAAAATGCAATAGGCGCCGAAGAGCGAAAGTAATTACGAGAAGAAGCGCTGATTGCCACTGAAACAAGGAAACACAACTGCTGGTGACGACAACGTGACGCGCACGCGGACTTCATATCGACGGGCGCCGTTTCGCATATGTCGGCAGGTGGCATTAAATGTCCATTTTATAACCGGCTCTTAAGGCGCAGCAAAATACGGTTTTACTAACTTTTCGATCGATTGGCGCATTGCAAGGGTGTAATTTCAGTTTGAGTACCGCCTTGACTTCGCGTAAAAACTGCACTTTAATCAATGTTGATGAGGACTGCCTGGTAGATATCAATTTAATGTTATTCGTTGAAATAAACGGACCAACGCGGAGTATCGTCTGTCTTTGCCTTATAACTGATATCCTAGAACTAGAACACATTAATTCAGAGTAAAACGCGAAAAATGTGAAATTTAACTAATTCTGTCCTCATGTAATGACTTCTTGTGTCGCCGGTCGTCTTGCAAATGTTAATATTTGGAGTAACACTTGAGTTTACCCACGTACAAAATTGTAGTTATTCATATATGGCAAGCATATAGGTTATGAGATACAGAGGTTTAACTAACTAAAATGGCAAAAACGTTTGGTCCTATCGATATTTTCCCTTGCAACCAAGAAAAGATTTGGTAGATAATGAATTAAGGAAAATGTTTTTTTTTTATTTAAACATGTTGACGCAACGTTGTTGGAAATATGAAAAACGTTAGTGTATGTTACGTTTTTTGCTGTGTTAGTTCAAAGAGTAATGCAAATTGATGTAATCTGCATTACGTTTTTAAATCACATATGACAGGAAAAAAAATGTATGTGAATAATAAAAATAACCTACCTTATATGAATAATTCTACTCCCTACGAGATCGTTACCTTGTCGTGGTGGGGTAGCTTGCGTGCCTCCGTGACCCTACGAGCTATGCCGGTGGGAGTCTTAATTGTACTCCTGGCAGGGTCACCCATACCGGATAGGTTAAAGGGTAGAGGTTAGACTTAAATCGATCTCCTGACCCTCCAGGTTGGGGGGTGAGCGTAGGATTAACAACCCTACCTCTTAAAAAACAGCTTGTTACAGAAACTCGTAAAAGAAAATCAACATATCCCAGCCTCCAAGGAAGCTTGAGGCACCTAACCGGTATGACCGATGCTAGTGAAAGCCGCAAGGAAGCTAGTAGTGTGACGACACGCCTATTGGATGCAAACAACAAACTCCAGATTGGGACCTGGAATGTCAGGACAATGTTCGATACTGCAAAAACAGCACACATTATAAGTGAGATGAAATCATACAAGTTACACATCCTTGGAATCAGTGAGGCCAGATGGACAGGTTTTGGGAGACATATCACCCCGACAGGAGAGACAATCTTGTTCTCCGGCAGAGACGACAACCGCCATATTGCAGCAGTGGCGCTAATACTCAAGAAAAGAATTGGAAAGACATTGATAGAATGGAAACCAGTCAGTGCTAGACTACTGAGAGCCAGGTTCTTTGGCAAGCACAGCAAACTTACAATTATCCAATGCTACTCACCAACCAATGATGCAAAACCAGATGAGAAAGAGGCCTTCTATAGCATGCTGCAAGCCGAGAAGGAGAGAATGCCTGCACACGACGTTTTGATCATCATGGGCGACCTCAATGCAAAGGTTGGATCTAACAATATCGGAAGAGAACGAATAATGGACAATCAAGGATGTGGTACCATAAATGAGAATGGTGAGATGTTATGTGACTTTTGTGGCTTGAACAGTATGATGATAGGAGGACCCTGGTCTCACACAAAGACATCCACAAACTGACCTGGATTTCCCCAAATGCACGGGACCAAAACCAAATCGACCATATTATGATCAAGAACAAATGGCGACGATCATGACTAGATGTCTGTATAAGAAGAGGAGCCGATGTTGGCAGTGATCATCATCTACTTCAGGCAACAGTCAAGCTGAAGCTAAAAAAAACAAGCTGCTGTAAACATACAGGCCAAGAACAATTTAATGTACACCTGCTAAAGAATACAACACAAGCTAGAGTTTTCACTGTTAAGCTACAAAACAGATTTGAAGTGTTGGAAGAAGAAACAGATACATCTGATCACGTACAAGAGAAGTGGGAAATCATCAAGAAAGCATACTATCAAACCAGCAAAGAGACACTGGGCATTAAAACCCGACAGCACAAAGAGTGGATCAGTACGGAAACATGGGAGCGCATACAAGAGAGAAAGCAACTAAAAATCGTCATTGGACAAACCAAATCTGAAAGACTGAAAGAAAGATTGCGAATACAATACAGTGAGGTGAACAAACCTGTTAAAAAGTCAGCTAGAAGAGACAAATGAAAGCATTTAAATGCAAACAAAGCTGAAACAGCCGCTTGCAGGCATGAGATGAGCACTGTGTACACGATAACAAAACAGATTTGTGGAAACACCAACAACAAGGTCAACCCCCCAGTCATGGACAAAGATGGACGGCTACTGACCAATGAAGAGGAACAAGAAAGAAGATGGATATAACACTTCAATGAAATACTTAACACAACAGACCCACAACACCCAGCAGACATCCAGCCTGCAGAAAGAGACCTGAAATTAGAAGTGACCCCACCAACGAAGGCTGAGATTAAAGCAGCAATAGCCACACTGGGGAACAACAAGGCTCCAGGAACAGATGCACTATGTGCAGAAGTTTTCAAGACAGACCCAGAAACGGCAGTTGATATACTACACCCTCTCTTCATCAACATATGGGAAAAAGAAGAATTGCCTGATGACTGGTCTCAAGGGAGAATAATCAAAGTACCAAAGAAGGGAAATTTAGCAGACTGCAGCAATTGGAGGGGAATTACTCTACTCTCCATACCAAGCACAATTTTCTCTAAGATCATCATGACACGAATGAAAACAACAGTAGACAAGCTTCTCCGCCCAGAACAAGCAGGCTTCAGAAAAGGGAGAGGAACAACCGAACACATCTTCACTCTGCGGAACATTCTAGAACAATGCAACGAATGGCGGAGAAAATATATGTCAATTTTGTAGATTTTGAAAAAGCATTCGACAGTGTGCACAGAGAGAGCCTTTGGAAAATCCTGAGGCACTATGGAATTCCAGAAAAGCTGGTGAAACTCATCCAGATCTTCTACAGGAATTTCTCCTGCAGTGTCGGAAACTCAACAACGAAATTCACTGTGAATTCCGGTGTCCGCCAAGGGTGTGTCATGTCTTCATTTCTTTTCACCCTAGCCATCGATTGGACTACAAAAATCATGACCAACCAACATCGGACTGGAATCAGATGGAACCTGTGCTCTTCACTCGAAGATCTAATCTATGCAGATGATCTTGCTCTGCCTTCTCACACTCGAGATCAAGTACAACAGAAAATAAGTAACATAGAACAACAAGCCAGTTCCATTGGTCTTTCAATTAATGCAAAAAAAAGACAAAACATATTGACAAACAGCAACCTGACACAACAACCTATCATGATTAACAATCATGCACTCGAATATGTGAACAAGTTCACCTACCTGGGCAGCATCATCAGTCTCCAAGGAGGTGCAGAAGAAGACATTAAAACACGATTGGGAAAAGCCAAGTCAGCATTTGCAAATCTTCAACGGCTATGGAAATCCACAGTATACTCAAGAAAAACAAAACTAAGAATCTACAAGAGCAATGTCCTCTCTGTGCTCCTGTACGGCTCAGAGTGCTGGCGCATGACACAGCAAGACACCAATAGACTCTCCAGCTTCCACAACACCTGCCTAAGGAAGATAATGAAAGTCTACTGGCCCGAGACCATTTCCAACACAAGACTCCACCAAGCAACAAAACAACAACAGATCTGCCTCACCCTGAAAAAGAGGAGGTGGACATGGCTCGGCCATATCTACAGGATGAGCAGCTACTTTCCAGCAAAGACAGCATTGACCTGGACGCCAGAAGGAAATAGGAAAAGAGGCAGACCGAAAACAACTTGGCGACGAACAATTGAAGAAGAACTAAAAAGTGCTGGGCTGACCTGGGGCATAGCAGCAAAGAAAGCCCAAGACAGAGGGGTCTGGCGAGATCTTGTGCGAGCCTTATGTACCACACGGCACGAAGAGGATAAGTAAGTAAGTATGTGAATAATTAGAATAACCTACCTTAGTAATTGAGATGTATGTATGTACTAAACCATGTGCTGCAAAATGTCCTGAACCATGATGTGAAACATGTCTTGTAACATGTCCTGGACCATGTCTTGCAACATGTCTTTAACAATGTTTTGCGACATGTCCTTAGCCATGTCCTGAACCATATCGTGCAACATGTCCTGAACCATGTCCTAAACCATGTACAGCAACATGTCCTGAATCGTACATTGTGTAACTTGTCCAAAGAAGTTTACTTACTTTCAACGTTTTTGAATCACACATGACAGGAAAAAGCCTTTATGTGAATAATTATAATAACCTACCTTAGTAATTGAGATGTATTATAACTTTCATTGAAACAACACTTATTATCATTCGTACAGCATTGCTTCTGTAGACTTCGTCAAGTTTCACTTTTCAATTGATGGCAAAACCTATAATGGAGATGGCACTTACTTTTCGGAGTATTTCCAAAGGAACCACATATATGTTTCAGTTGGCTGTTAAACACTATATTCATGCCAGAGCACTAGATCATTTGACATAGTTTCCTGCTGCTGTATGATACTGCGCAACTGACCTATACATCACGTGACTTAATGCCTAACAAAATGTCCGCAAAACCATAAAAATGGATGCCGAACAGGTACGAGTGTTTGTACATTCCGTCGTACAATTTATTGAAATTCTGTCTCCAAAATGTATCTTTACGACAGAAACATAACGTAATGTTTTTGAAAGTGATAATTGTATGGAAGAATGTTTGATTTATGAAATGTTATGCAGCAATACAAATTACGTAATTCACATAATATAATCGTTATCAACATTGTTGGCAAAGGCAAAGCTTGACGGAGGTCACGTGTGTAATGTTGAATGTGACGCAAGAAAACAGCGACGCAGCGGATCCGTCAACTGACCATTTTTACCATTGTCAACAATGTTCATATATAACAATGGTTACCATATGTGATTACTATTACGACATTACATCTCCTAGATCAAACATTCTCGCATATAGTTGTGTCTTGAAAAAAGTTGCCTGATGTTTTTGTCATAAAGAAAAACTTTGGGGACCAGAATTTCAACGAAGTATACGTCGGAATGTTTGAACACACCACGGTTTCGGCATCAGTTTTTTGATGGTTTGACGTCGTTTCTGTTAACCGGATAACCAGAAAATCAGTACTGTTACCGATAAAAATATTGTTGGCATCAATTTGGTCAATACGTGCATGTCTATGAGTCTCGGCATCATAATTTTTATTATCGCAAAATGATTGATGATTTTGATTTACATTATATAAGTAAGTAAAGTCCTGTGGACGTTTTACATCTTCGTTGAAGTAATGTTTGTATACGTGTTAAATACACTAACTGCATGCCGACGCTTTGAAAGCATTATCTTTCGATTTTTAAAGACGTTCCTTTTATTTCTTCGGTTTTTCTCTCTTATTATTATTGGCCACTAGTTTTTGTTATTTATACCCGGATTGTGCAAGAAGACGCTATTGCCGGCACGAAATAAATTGCAACCGAGAACGCTGACTATAAAGAAATAAAAATTGACGCAATTCGGAGGCAACATGCTTTATGGGTATTTTGTCTTTGGGCATGCGCCTCGCAGTAATAAAACGTGCTTTAAACAGTACCTTTCCGCAAGTAATATATAACCATCATATCCGAAAAGAAGAATAACAAGGCCGTTGGTGACTGTATCGAATCGCTTCACACAAGCAGAGCGAAGGACTATATGGGGCAAGTTGACCATACGTATAATATTATGTTCAACTACGGACTTTTGTAATTGATCAGATGATCAGAAACGATTTCACCTTACAACACCTTTTGAGTTTATATACGACACTGACCGCAATGGTTTTATATAGAGTACACTCATATTCTAAAGCGTGGTATCATGACCTTTTCTTGAAGAGCATGGTGCAAGTATAATCTGAATGCAGAAATGTAGTGCAATATGTACTAACTATTGTCTTGCAACATGCCCTGTAATATGTCCTGAATCGTGTTCGCAACATGTCCTGAACCATGTCGTGCAACATGTCATGGCCCATGTCCTAAACCATTTACTGCAAAATGTCCTGAACCATGACGTGATACATATATTGCAACATATCCTGAACCATGTCCTGCAACATGTCCTGAACAATGTTCTGCGACATGTCTTTAGCCATATCCTCAACCATACCCAGCAACATGTCCTGAACCATGTCTTAAACCATGTACAGCATCATGTCCTGAATTGTACATTGTGTAACTTGTCCAAAGAAGTTTACTTACTTTCAACGTTTTTGAATCACACATGACAGGAAAAAGCCTTTATGTGAATAATTAGAATAACCTACCTTAGTAATTGAGATGTATTATAACTTTCATTGAAACAACACTTATTATCATTCGTACAGCATTGCTTCTGTAGACTTCGTCAAGTTTCACTTTTCAATTGATGGCAAAACCTATAATGGAGATGGCACTTACTTTTCGGAGTATTTCCAAAGGAACCACCTATATGTTTCAGTTGGCTGTTAAACACTCTATTCATGCCAGAGCACTAGACCATTTGGCATATTTCTCCTGCTGCAATACGATAATGCGCAACTGACCTATCCATCACGTGACCCATTGCCTAACAAAACGTCCGTAAAATCATAGAAATGGATGCCGAACAGGTACGAGTGTTTGTACACATTCCGTCGTATAATTTGTTGAAATTCTGGCCCCAAAATGTTTCTTTATGACAGAAACATAACGTAATGTTTTTGAAAGTGACAACTGTATGGAGGAATGTTTGATTTATGAGATGTTATGCAGCAATAAAATTGATCTAATCCACATATAACTGTTATCACCATTGTTGGCAAAGGCAAAGGTTGACGGAGATCACGTGTGTAATGTTGAATGTGACGCAAGAAAACAGCGATGCAGCGTATCCATCAAATGATCATTTTTACCATTGCCAACAATGTTCACATATAATAATGGTTACCATATGTGAACTGCATTACTGTTACGACATGACATCTCCTAGATCAAACATTCTCGCATATAGTTGTGTCTTGAAAGGTTTTTGTCATAAAGACAAACTTTGGGGATCAGAATTTCAACGAAATATACGTAAGAATGTCTGAAGACACCACGGTTTCGGCATCTATTTTGGTGGTCTGACGGAGCTTTTGTTAAGCAGACCTGGTTGCGTGATATTTAGGTCAAATGAAGAATTTACGTTACACGTCGTTACTGTTAACCGGATAACCAGAAAATCAGTACTGTCAGCGGTAGATGTATTGTTGGCATCAATTTGATCAATAAGTCACGTCTGTGAGTCTCGGCATCATAATGTTTATTATCGCAAAATTATTGATGATTTCGACATACATTATATAAGTAAGTAAAGTGGACGTCTTGGATCTTCGTTGAAGTAATATTACTATAAGTGTTAAATACACTAACTGCATGCCGACCCTTGAAAGGACTATCTTTCTACTTTTTTTTAAAGACTTTCCTTTTATTTCTTCGGTTTTTCTCTGCTGTTATTATTGGCCACTAGTTGCTGTTATTTATACCCGGATTGTGCAAGAAGACGCTATTGCCGGCATGAAATAAATTGCAACTAAGAACGCTGACAATAAAGAAATAAAAATTGACGCAATTCGGAGGCAACATGCTTTATGAGTATTTATTTTGGGTAGGCGCGTCACAGTAATAAAACGTGAAGAGAATAACAAGACCGTTGGTGACTGTATCGAACCGCTTCACACAAGCAGGGCGTAGGACAATATGGGGCAAGCTGACCATACGTATAATATTATGTTTATCTACGGACTTTTGTAATTGATCAGATGATCAGAAACGATTTCATCGTGCAACATCTTTTGAGTTAATATACGACGCTGACCGTAATGGTGTTATATAGAGTACACTCTTATTTTAAAGCGTGGTATCGTGACCTTTTCTTGAAGGGAATGGTGCGAGCATAATCTGAATGCAGAAATGTAGTGCAATATGTACCAAATGTTGTCCTGCAACATGCCCTGAACCATGTTCTTTAATATGTCCTGAATCAAGCTTGCAATAAGTCCTGAACCATGTCCTGCAACATATCCCTCAACATGTCCTGAACCATGTCCTGCAACATGTCCTGAACCATAACGTGAAACATGTCTTGCAAAATGTCCTGAACCATGACGTGAAACATGTCTTGCAACATGTCCTGAATCACGTCCTGCAACATGTCCTTAACCATGTCCTAAACCATGTACAGCAAGCAAAGGCGCACATACTTTCGGATGCGGAAATAAGTTAATGGGAAGCGGAATTAACTTTTAATGTGCGCACGCAGGGCGCACCGGAAAAGCGGCAGAAAGTGTCATTGTGTTTATCCTTCATGTGTGCGACCCCACTTTTAATGTGAATCTACGAGCATTTTAAAAATACAAATATAACGAATTTTATTTTTAACGGTTATAATGACAATCATTTCCTTTTCACTATTTCTTTATACAAGGATCAAGCACATCTGTAAGCGGATCTGTCATTGCAACTGATTGGTTCTGCTGGGGAAAGTTTAAATGATAATCTTGCTACAAGGCCATCCATTGGTTTTTCCATGAAATGGGTGTCGATTAACTTTTTGGGTTCTCATTGTCTAGAGTATATACATCTGTGTTTATAAGGGGTCTGTCACAAATATCTTTTTATTCTTCGGAATGAGACACTTGTGTTTGGCTTGCTCGCTGTGAATATTTAGATTACCTTGACAACTCGACTCGATCGTCTGACTTATTGTGAGTATTTTATTTGATTACTATAGTTACTATTAGTGAGTCTGACCAGAGCTGGGACGTAACGAAGTACAAGTACTTCGTTACTGTACTTAAGCAGAAAAGTTTACTTTTCGTGAGTAACGAAGTACATTTTTAGAAGTAATTTTACTTGTAAGGAAGTACAAATGTGTATACTTTTCATAAAAGTAACGAAGTATCCATAATTTATGCGTTACAAATTTGGAGCTCCAAAATATTAGTAACGAACGATAATGGCCCGGAACTGGTTTTCGCCAGCGTATATCTATAAATAGATGCTCAAGCTCAACAAGGCGTTTGTTTGAGGAGCCAGCCTGTCACTGTATCCTGCTGAGGATCCTGTCCTGTTCAATAAAGTGTTTGTTTTGTACATTACTGAATTTACTTGTTTGTTTGCAGTGGTCCCCGGTGACCATGTCAAAAGTTAAGGCTGTCTGACTTATTGTGAATATCTTATTTGGTTACTAGTTCCAAGCACATCCGCCTGGCATGCCAGACTCTGAATTCGAAACCCGGACCGGGCAGACATGATATTTGGTGTAAAAACCTGACTCGGAGATCACGTTAATGTCGATCCCGTTTCAATTTGGGACGTAAAAGAACAACTGAGGACGACAAGCACCCTGGCAATGACCACCCTCAGTGCCAGCATAGAAAGGTTGGTTTGGCGATAATGTTCTGGAAAAGGCTGACTATTTTACCATACTATTATATAGTAACCACAATAATACAGACTAGTCAGTTAACAGAATGTTGCCGAGTGCTAGAAATAACTAGAACTAGAACTATTGTGTAGGTAGTTAACTGTATTGTGCATCTACTATACTTGCAGATTCTCAACATGGCCTGCGTTGTGGCAGTCTACTCAGACTCGATCTTCAACTACCTGCCACAGAGAGTCTATGATGTTTACTTCGATCTGCACTGCAGACATGGTGGTCGTGTCAACGACATTCGCAAAGGTAAGATTTGTTTCTGCTTAGATCTAATTGTTCAGATTAGGAATTTTCAATGAACGCATAACATTATGTATATATATATATATATATATATATATACTTTATGATTGATTCTTGTTCTCCTAGTCTTGTATGCATGCTGCACAAGAGACCTAAACGTGATTGTAAACAAAGGCTGAGAAGCGTTACAGTGAATGTATATCATTGTATAATAAATTCACAATAAATGTCCTTCTCATAACGTGGAACAGTTATAATAAATAGCTGCCTTAACGTATACTTTCAGCACTTACTGAGACAGACCCTCTGGGTATTGTTGCAGTACTTCTGCATGTCGGCACTAACCACCTACACTCGATCAACAACAGCGACTAATTGTAGGCACACAGGACATGTGCCCGGGAGTGCCTCTTGTTATGTTTGCAGTACTCCCCCGTTATGATGAGTGAGTACCATTAATATAGTAATGTTACAACCTTTTTGTATAAAAAAAATGTACACTAGTCTGTATTACTGTATTCAATTGCATTTTACAGTTGTCTAAATAATATAATTGTACGTCATTGCTATTAACAAGTATGAGTGCCAGTAACATATGGTGACACCACCATTTTATTGGTGGCTCATGAACAGTCTTTATGTTACGTCTTAACATTATTAATGTAGTTTTTTATGTATTACCAAGTTTAGGACAATATCTTCTCATTGTTTATCTTCTCGTTGTTAATATTTTATTATTGTTTTCAATTGTTTTTTTTATATTATTAACAAAATATATTTTAAAATTTAATTTATTGATATTGCAACCGTAATTAAAATTCCTTATTTAGATTGTTTAGTGCCACTCAAATATAGATACTCTTTTATCTTCATTTGCACTGGCCTTCTGTTGAACGAGCGGCTGCACCATGTGACTGCCCAGATCCCTGGCTTGTGTTTCTGGGATTGGGATTGCACCCTTACCCAAACCAGACACGTCAGCGTTGACGGTTTACACCCTTCGCTGGACGACAGCCAGCCGCATTCAACAGATGTTGTCAACTGACAGACGAGGCCAGCTCATGTAAGTACAACTAAGAATTGTTTTCTTTCTAGAGCTGAAACTAATATAACGCTATGCTTTCTGTAGAATTTCACCAACTTTTAGGAATTATCACATTCTTAGTTTTACTTAAAATAGGAAATACAGTAAAACCTGTCCATAGTGGACACCATCGAGGACATGTTACTGGAGCACGCCCTGACTGAGCATCGCGACTTGTGCAGAGGTGCTGAGACGACTAGCGATGATGACTCGTCTGACATGGCGGATGTCACAGTGGAGGTGAAAGTCCTCTAAGCGTAAGTAGGTGGAGCATAATAGCACATCGGTATGAGCTCCGGACTCTCGACAGACAGAACGCGGGTTCGAATCCTGTGCGGCGGTGTCGAACCTTGGGCAAGTTCGTTTAATCTACAATGTTTAACTTCACCCAGCTGTATGAATGAGTACTTGGCTATAGACAGTGGCGGATATTTTTGTACGAATAGTTTTTGCGCATTAATTGCAGCTTGGCTGAATGTTTCCCAGAGAAGTCGAGATGGTGTTCGATTGAACAGGTCTGCCAGGGAGTAAAGTGTAAAGCGCTTTGAGCATTCCTGAAGACTGGGTACTGCGCTATATAAGAACTCACCTTTTTCTTTTTGTAAGTAGTTCAGCTATCATGACAGGTACAGGTACTACATATGTAGATAGTTTAGATAGCTGGAGCTACAGGTACTACAGGTGTAAATAGTTTAGATAGCTTGACAAGTGGAGCTACAGGTGTAGGTAGTTTAGATAGCTGGACAGGTACATGTACTATAGGTGTAGATAGTTTATATAACTGGACAGGTGTAGCTACATGTACTACAGGTGTAGGTAGTTTAGATAGCTTGACAGGTGGAGCTACAGGTGTAGGTAGTTTAGATAGCTGGACAGATACAGGTACTATAAGTGTAGATATTTTATATAGCTGGACAGGTGTAGCTAAAGGTACTACAGGTGTAGGTAGTTTAGATAGCTGGACAGGTACAGGTACTATAGGTGTAGGTAGTTTAGATAGCTGGACAGGTGCAGCTACAGGTACTACCTTTTTAAGGATTTAGTTAGTCTTTCACTTGACATTTCTCTCACTTACTCAGAATGTTTCGATTTTACTAACTGATATTTCACTGTTCCAAAGTATGTTGGAATTAGTGCTCAGAACACTTGTTAATTAGTTTCCACATTATTTTGCCAACTGGTATCAGTTACTAATGCTGTTTGACCACACCGGACAATGCTTAAGCCACGAAAGAAGCTTGCCTTTTGGAGTAATTGATTAACTTTATAAAACTATTTTGTTGTTGTAATTAATGGTAGATGCTAATGTGTCGGTTTTAGTTGGTGGTTCGATCCCAACTGGTATTGCACTTTAGGCAAAATTACCCCTGACATGGGTTTATTGACCGAAACATTGCATCTCCTCTTGTAATTATATTGACATTGAATTCGAAATACTCACCAAACATAGTTATTATTTTCAACATTTAATGAATTGACTTTGACGAACTTACTAGCTAGTCAAAATTTGCTTACACAGTTGAACACACAGGCAGCTAAGACATTCCATGGTGTTGTAGCCCAGTACTTGCCTGTTCCGGCACCAGATGAGGGGGTTTACGTTGTTAATATATTTCTTAATATTTGCACATGTTTAGGTTTTGTTTTGGCCAGGAGTTATTATCGTTAGACCGGTAGTGACATGCAGCGAGTTTAGTCAGACGAAGAGCAATTTTAGTTACGCCAGGAGGTACTTTAATTACACCAGAAACCAGTTTAGTTAGGCCAACACGTAGTTTAGTTAGACCAGGAGCAAGTTTACTTAGACCAGGAGATAGCTTAGTTATACCAGGAGGTTGTTTAATTAGGCCAGGAGGTAGTTTAATTAGACCAAGAGGTAGTTTAATTAGACCAGGAGATAGTTTAGTTAAGCCAGGAGAAAGTTTACTTAGACCAAGAGCAATTTGAGTTAGACCAGCAGTAATTAGACCAGAAGCCAGCTTAGTAATTAGACCAAAAGGCAGTTCAGTTAGTAACTTAGTTATTCTAGGAGGTAGTTTAGTAAGAACCAGAGCCAGTTAATAAACCATTAATAGTTTACCTTAATGTACTTTTAGCTGTTTTATACTTTACAACCGGAGACTCTCACAAAACAGCTGCACTTCAAAAGAAGAAATGAGAATATTTAATGTAGTTTTTACCTGTTTTACACTTTACAACAGGAGACTCTCACACTACAGCTGCACTGCAAAAGAAGAAATGTGGATATGGCTGCCTCTTTCTAGATCGAACATCAAAAACAACCGTCACAAAAAAGTTTGCTACCATCATGAATGTTTAATAAAAATAAAATGGTTTTATATGTACATTGTTGTGTTTTAATAAATATTGTGAATGTGACTACAATGCGAAAACCTGTATGTGAGTGCCATTCTAATATGCAGGCATAACAATAATGCAGACATAACGATAATTCTCATATAGCGAATCGGGACACTTTGGTTCGGTATCCAACGTCAAGAATTGTCGCTAGATTAACGAAGCTAACAGAGTAATTAATAAACTGAATGAGATTACTACGAGAAACCTATATTGACTCTATGTAATTGAGTGCAAAGTAGATGGTAATTCGGCATTTCTAGTTCAAATTTGCAGGAGGTAGTTTACTTAGGCCAAGAGGTAGTTTAATTGGACCAGGAGGTAGTTTAGTTAAGCCAGGAGGTAGTTTAGTTAGACCAGGAGGTAGTTTAATTATTCCAGTAAAAGGGTTACTTTGACCAGGAGCAAATTTAGTTAGAACAGCAGCCAGTTTAGTAATTAAACCAGGAGGAAAAAACTAAACTATATATGTATATAATATGTGTATGTGTATACATGTATATATATATATATATATATATAGATGGAACGATGTAAGGATGAAACGAGGGTTTGGGATAATGAAAGAAAGAGAAGAGGAGATTAATTTATGTTTACGGTTTGTCCAAAAGGTAATGATTCAAATAAGACAATTACAAGTGGGGATGTTATTCCTAGCGCTACATTATTTTCGTTTAGTAGTAGCAAAAATAAGATTTCATTAGGCGTCCGGCATCGGCGTCGTGCAGCGGCTTTTGCACCTTCATGACAACGTAACTGGCAATAATTGATGAAGATCGTAACGAATGGCGCGGCATCGCTTCACAGTGTCATGAAAATTGATTTGCAGTCTAGCACACACGAATTATTATATTTAAATCAGCGACCGTCGGAAAATGAAAGCACCAATTGATTGCATTGCGCGCCAGAGAAAACGCTCATGGGCTGGTGATTAATAACGAACTCGATAGTTCGTATGATAAAGAACGATCAGCATCGCTTTCTCGCCTACTCTCCATAGCAAGCGACTGCCACCTCGGGCAGATAACCATACACAATTAAGGGACATATATCACATATTAATGATTATTTATATCATTGTGTATAGCTGAATGCATAACTTACTACGACAAGAGCTTCTATGGAGATATCCAACGAATTACTTGCTCGAGGGAGGGGGAGACAGAGAGGAGGAGGAGGAGGAGGATAGAGAGAGGAATGGACGGAGGGAGGGAAGGAGGGAAGGAGGGAGATAGAGAGAGAGAGAAAGAGAGGGAGGAGAGAGAGAGAGAGGAGAGAGAGAGGAGAGAGAGAGGGGGGAAGAGAGGGGGAAAGAGGGGGGGACTGAAAGAGAGAGAGAGAGAGATAGAGATAGAGGGAGCGAATGAAGGATGGAGAGATGGAGGGAGGAAGGGAGAGAGATAGGGATGGATGGATGGAGGAAGGGCGGGAAGGAGATAACACGAACTGATCGACAACTTAATTATGACTTATGTGGTATTTGCCAACTTTCATCGGAGACAATGTTGATAATAATATTATATCTCATCACAATGGCTTTTAGACACTCCCAAGTAACAACTCTCATATCCACCCACCCTACACAGACATTTAATTGATGTAGTCGATCAAAATTACACTTGAAACCCAATTATCCAGTCATCTCGCGGGAGTCGTCCGATTCTGTGAGGATTAATTATGCTTCTTATTCGAACGAACCAAGACGGTCAATTCCGACCCGATTGACCACTAACTCCGATCGCTTCACTCTGTTTGCATATTTTCCATCTGACGCCCAGGAATAGCGCGCCGACACCGCCAATCATACGTTAATGCCTCAAATGTAATAATACCTTATGAGGCAGCAGTGTCGCTATTTCTATACAGGGAATGGGATAAACACGGTTGACCCCACTGGCTCCTGGACTTCATAAAACTACAATTAATGCATATTGGCATATTTTGGCCGATTTTGTTAGAGGCAGTGCACCTTCCTCTCAGTTCGCTATTACTTGGCGTTGCTAGCGATTCACGATTGACCCGTCGATAGCAATTAATCGCACGGTGAAAAAGAGTTCTGTAGCGACCGGCTATCGAGTAGAGCAACACACGATTTACAAAAGAAGAAAACAGGAAGAAGAAGAAGCCAAACCATACGCGCGCAGAAAATGCAGTTATTTGCATTATCATTGCTCAACATCTTCAACGATAACCTCAATATTTTAATTATATAAGAAGTGGTATAGCCTGATGCTTATTCTGATGAAACACGACGAAGTTCAGATGGCTCAATAAATAATTGTAACGTTTCTAAGTGATTTGTTTGCACATTTCGTTATCTTGAATTGTGATAGGTAAAACACTTCAACGATTACTTTAATATTTTTCATTTGATGTCACGCATCACACAAAGATGTAAAACTGGAACAGTAATTAAGGACTAGAATGGAAATGCTAGTTACGGGCAGGAAAGATGTGCTACATATCTGGGAAGAGAATTTCAAGACTGCTGAACCAACAAGAAAGCAAAGAACTATATCTGCCAAGTGCAGTAAAGGGAGAAGTAAAGGTGAAGTAGATTATGGATGAAGAGGTAGAGAGAGCAATGAAGAAGATGAAGAAAGGACGGGCGACTGGTATGGATGAAGTACGAGTGGAAATGCTGGTGGTGGCCGGACGCGTGGGAATCTGGTGGACAAAAAGATTGTTGAATACCTGCATAAGAGAAGGAAAGATCCCAGAGGAGTGGAGAACAGGGATAATAGTTCCGTTATGGAAAAGAAAGGGAGATGTGCATGACCCAGGGAAATACAGAGGCATCAAGTTGCTGAACCACATGCTGAAGATGTTGGAGAGACTCCTGGATGGAAAGAAAAGAACAATAGTGGAAGGAGAAACTGGAGAAGAACAACAGGACTTCGAAAGAGGAAGAGGTACAGCTGATGGAATGTTTGCGCTGAGACAGCTGATCGAAAAAAAGTTGGAGGGACAGGAGAGTATGGCTGTGGATTTTATAGACCTGACTTGGAGAAAGCTTATGATACGGTACCGAGAAATATGGCAATAGCGACACTGAGATGGATGGGGGTCCCAGAGGCAGAGGTCAGGACGGCGGAAGGGACATATGAAGAAAGGAAGGGCAGAGTGGTGTGTGGACCAGGAATCTCAGAAGAATTCAAAGTGAACGTTGGCTTGAGACAGGGGAGTGCCCTGAGCCCACTGCTGTTTATTGCAGTGATGGAACTGGTAAGTAGAAAGACCAGTACGAAAGATATTCTCCAGAAACTACTGTATGCAGACGATCTGGTGGTGATAGCGGACGGGGAAGCGGATTTACAGGAACAGCTAATAGAGTGGAAGGATGTCGTCAGCAAATACGGACTGAAAGTGAATCTGGAATAGACAGAGGTGCTGTGGTTTGGGCAACAATGCAAAGAACTGGAAATATACCTGGAGGGGACGAAACTAAAACAAAGAGACAGTTTTGTATACCTGTGCGGAGCTGTACGTGGGGATGGCTCCTCAGAGACAGACATTCGCAGGAGAATACAAGCAGGGGCGAATGCGTGAAGGAAAGTGATGGGAGACAGGCACATATCGCAAAAACTCAAGGGAAAGGTACTATGCGCATGTATGATACTAACCTACCTGTATGGCCTAGAAACTAAAGCAATGACAGAGAAATAACAGGAGAGGGTACAAGTGTGCGAAAACATTTGGATCAGGAAAATTACGGGGGTAAAGAGAATAGATAAGCGAAGAGTGGAAGAGCTGAGGGAGGATGTTGGTGTGAAAGAAAGTTTCAAGAAGAAGTTGGTGAGAAGTCGGTTGAACTGGGCAGGACATGTGGAGCAAATGGGAGAAGAACGGATGGCAAAGAAAGCAGATGCCCGGAGAGTGGAGGGAAAGAGAAGACGAGGGCGACCGAGGCTGAGGTGGGAGGATTGCGTGGAGAGAGACCTGGAGGGATGAAAAGGGAATGGAGGAAAAGAGCAAAAGACCGAGGAGAATGGAGAAGGGTGGTAAAGAAAGTAGCGCAAGCGCAATTAGGAGGAAGAGAAAGTAAAACAAATGTCGACGTATCCAAGCCAAACAAATTGTATGCGAGCGTGTGCGCGCGTTTATTACATGGTGCGTGCCAGCTCGTGCAAACATATCGGCCTGCCTGTATACCTATGTGCTTACGTTTGTGCCTGCGTGTTAAGAATAGTCTAACTATGTTAACGGAATACTGCCCGCCAACTTGTGCTTAGTAACCCCGAAACAACGGACGCAATTTGAATGGTTCACCACGGGAACATATTCAAATGGAAATCAGAACATCCATGTTCAAAACAAACTTTATTGGTAATACTGCCAAGGCGGGCTGAGTTAACTGCTACACCCTTTGATGTTCAAATGTCCTACATTCAACACAGCATATTTCCTCCTAGCCGTCTGACATTTTGGAATCCGCGCCTACTGGTTGTCAATATTAAATTGTTAACATATGACAGGATGTACTAAAACAGTACGACGCACTGACAACATTGTCAAATCCTTGCTTAGCATTTCAGAAGAGAATAAATCAGAGTATCTTTCTAAATTATGTAACCTCAGTCTCGGCTGAGCAGACTGGTATGGCAAGAAAACATACCAGAAAAATGTTACTAAGCTGACTAAATTGACAACGAGTGAAATTTAAATAGAGAAATATTCCAGCATCTTATCAAGGATACAACCGCAGCCGCGGCTGGGCAGACTGGAACGACAGAAGAAACACAGTAGCACATTTTTATTAACTACCTAAATTGTCGACATGTGACTAACAATTAAATCGAGAACCAATCTGAATACCCTTCTACAATCTATCACACCTGCCTGCAGCCCCGGGTGAGCAGACTGGAACGACATACGAAATATGGTAGAACATATTTATCAACTGGCTAAATGGTCAACGTGTGGCTAACAGTTAAATCGAGAACTACACGCGAATGTGGTGCGGACCAACAATCAACAGACCATATTATCAGCCACTGCACTCTATGCGGTGCCCTAAATGGTGAGACTGGTCTGGTTATATTAGTTTAAGAACATAAATGTCTTCAATAATTTTTGAAACTGCCTAGTGTTCTCAACCGCGCGTAGTTCCAGAGACAGAGAGTTCCACAATGTCGGCCCAGCACAAGCAAACGCCCGCCGTCCATCACGTTCTTGATTCACGCGTGGAACGTCCAGAAGCGGACCAACGCCAAAACGTAGGTTCCTGCGTGGCGTGTGACGATGTAGCAGTGACGCGAGATACACAGGCGTGCCTGCACACAGTGCCGTGTGTACAACCATGAGTAATTTGTACTAGATACGCTTTCTCACTGGGAGCCTATTATTATCGACCTTCGGCTTGACCCTAAATTCCTGGACTATTTCTGATTTGTCTTTACTGGTAAATCCTTGTGCATCTGGTAGTTTATTGCTATCAGTAAGTTGTGTCCGGTACTTCGGAGAGCTGAAATAAGTAATTTTCAGTGGTTAATTTTCATAAGCTGAATAATTAATAATAGGAAACATTGCAATGACTCGTATAGTCGATTCATTTTTATTATCAATGAAAGAACGAACAAAAACATGAACGATAGAATGAAAGAACAAACGCCAATGATTGGCAAACATCAATAATAAATATTACAAAATGCCTATATTACTTTTGTTGGGCGGTTTACTAGCTTTTGGTGGTGCACTTATGAAGACTGGTGGAACTGTGCGGTCGGGTTTGGCCAGCTTCGGTTTGTTGGGAAATAGTGTAGGAATAGCATCCCATTTCAAGTGATTCTTGATGTTGTTGTTGAACTCTGAGGCATCAAAGTGTTACGAACACAGTCGGAAGTTCGCTTGCATCAAGATCTTCTCGGCCGCAATTCTTGATCCATACTCGACACCTGCCCAGTTTGTGTAAAGTTTGAAAATGTGCAATGCAGAAAACCCGCTATTATTTTCAGTTGAATGTTTGTGTTAGAATTTCACAATGTGTACACATGCATTTTTTAAATTGAGAAGTTCCTTAATTCATTACATATATATATATATGTATAATTAATTGTGAAAATTGCTAAATTAGATAAGTGAACCTGAAGTTAATAGAGGGTGTAATTATAATATATATATATATATATACATATATATATATGTATATATATATATATATATATATATATAATTACACCTTACACTCATATTTATATATATATATATATAAATTCATACGTGTATATATATATATATGTATATATATATAATTACACCCGCTATTAACTTCAAGTTCACTTATCTAATTTAGCAATTTTCACAATTAATTTGGTTGCACTCATGTCCACTATTTCTTGGAATTGCACAAAGTACATATTGTGGTGTTCTTTTGATTGATTTTTTTACATAACTCGATTAATCCAATAATGGTGCTAACTTGAACGGCCTATGACTATGTATTCATGGTAGGGGGTTTCGTTTGTATAATTGTGTTTGTATAAATTTGACTAAATATGAGTTAACCATTTTTAATATGGATATTGTATGGAAGAGTTTTGTTTGTTAAAGTGACTTTTCCTATCACGTATTGCAAAATTGGGAAGTACCAGTATATAAAACAAAAACATTAACATTCCTACACATTTCACAAGTACGATATGTTTGCAACTACCTATATGTCGTGTTGTATACCCTGCTTCACCTGACACTGTGTCCACTCCAACGGAAACTCACTTATATTAATTAACAGTTACTGTTTAACATTAAGACTTTGTGGTTCCGCTATAAGCCTTTGCGGGTTTCTTAGGAATCTCCTTAGTTACATTACAATACCATACTGTATTACTTTGTCTTGTATCTTTGCAAATTAAATAACTTATTAGTATTATTATTACTATTACTATTGTTACTACATATAAGCGAAATGCTATACAAAGGAAAACGTCATTGCCATATATATTTTACAGTAGGTAACCTGATATAGCCGATATAGGCCTCCCTACAGACTACAGTGTCCCTGCGAAATCATTTACACCGCTAAACTTAAAACAGTATTATTGTCCTAAAAGACATGCTACCTAATTGTTTGTTGTTTCCATAATAATTCCACGTCGTTTCAATAACGTTTGTGTGTATATTTTGTTCAAAACATATTGCAAAAAGACAAACTATACCAATTATTTACTAGAGTCTGAATGAGTCGAGCAAACATTCTGTTTCTCTGGTTCTGTTTAATAACCGGCAACTCCCGGCTGGGTATCGCGCCAATGATGTTGGTTGCTATATGAGCATTGCGCACGGCCTAGCAGTTCCTAAAATTGTGGGGCGTCCTTTGCATTACCTAATGACGCTTCTAGGATATTCCATACATATATATATTTTATTTTAAAAACATACAAAAATCATTGGGCAAAATTGTTAACAGGGACAAGCAAGAGTCGTCATTAGAGCAAGGGACCGCCGAAGGTTAGGGTGGGAATGCAATTTCAAATAAATAAGCCTTTAGTTTTTACGGAAGGTCTATAGTCTCAGATGATTTTAAAGCGACAGGGGGTTGATTCCAGACTTTGGGTGTCAGATACCATGATCTTATGTTGGGCTACAACGTGGTTTTATTTGCCCAACAACAAAGTCAAAACAGTGTGTTGTCATAAAACGGGACTTGCAGTATGCGTGAAGGCGAGTGGAGGAAGCTAGTTTGAAGTTTGAGTGTTTTGCGAGCCTCAATGCCGGGGGGGGTGCAGTTGGATGTTTTCGGTTTGCCCCAGTCCATTGAATATTCATGACGTTCCTACGCCAATGACCAAAGCCTATGTAACAGGGTTTTTCATGAGCATAATGGATAAATACAAAATGAGAACGGGCAAATTGGAAAATTTCATAATCCTTGTTAACGGCTTGGTATTGCGATTATTTTTCGGTATAAAATGGTTGTCAAAATGACGCTACGTATTGTAGGGAGTATGCAGTTATTAGAACCAATACGCTATTCCATGCGTATAGACTTTGAGGATATAGTTAAAACTACCGAAAATGTCCCCAGTCCAATATAGAAATAACAAATGTGAACTCAATATAATAACGAAATTGTATTTTGATACGATGTAATTCGTTGAAACTAAATATATCACGACGAAATCACCAGTCCACTGTCCCTATCGATCGAGGATCAGGTTTCGAAGTCATATGTACGTTGGTTCATTTACGCTGTTGCACTGCGTGTGGCATTCAACGATTACGTGGCCGTGCAATGCTCATAGTCCTTGGTTGCTTCTAAATACATGTACATGATTAAAACTACCGAAAATGCCCCCAGTCCAATTTAAAAAAATATGAACTCAATGTAATAATGAAATTGAATTTTGATACGAATGTAGACATGTTGATGTTCTTGGAACAACAATTCTTCTCATTCAATCTACCTGTGGTTTACTGCAATAACCATTCAAACTATGATCTTTTGCCAATTTGTCCTACGTTATCTGCCGCCTTGTCTTACTAAATGTAACTTAATACACTTAAAATCAGCATTTAAGAAATGAAAATGGTACATAGTGCAAAGTGAGACACTGGCCACGGCATGCACAACAATAATTAATATACGCATTATTTACCACCATAGAGGTGTCATAGCAAAGTACGACTTTGTTTTGCTGATGTGGATATACGAGAAATGGTCAGTTGGTCATTTTCCAAAAAGCTGTTACTCTTAAATCAGGGAAGCCATACAATTTATTTTGTTGTGATATATTTTACTGGGCCATAGGCTGTATAACAATGGGGTTCGCCTCAAGTTAACATGTTAACATGGTATGGCTTTCAACTAATGATGTATTTGGATAACGTAGAATACACACACTTGCCGATTTGTAAGTACACGGTTTATGCACAGTACCGACAAACTGTATAAAAAAATATATATAAACATAAAATTGATTGATTTTGGACTATGGCGTGAAACCTCGATGCAAAATATATCACAAAAGTTTCGTTTACTACATTATTTAATATTTATAATGATATCTAGAGCAGTTGTTGAAGCATCAGCTAATTAAATATTTCGGCGATGTAATACAATTATCATGGATTATTACGATTTACACTGCCGTATACTTAGGACACATACACCTTTCATTGATTGTTTTATTAAAATATATGTCCAAATATAACATAATCTGAACATATTGTCGATCTTTCACTACCTATTGTAGCACATTTTGAAATACACATAGCTTAAATATACACTCGTGATTAATTGCAATGATAATACAATCGTAATATATAATAACTTAAAACACACAAGTTGCTAACCTTGGCAAGATGTTTGCATTATTTGTTGGTATAACTATTTTCTTGGTACACATTTACTCATTCAACAAAAGAAAAGGTAATGGTCATGTCATTTGTTATTATTTGAGTTTGGATGGCGTTGAACACTGATAACGTGGAACACCGAATCGGCCTGTAAAAGATTGGTACATATGAGAAACGACCCTAGCACCTATAAAACATAACTATCTGTGCTTAAAAGTCTTAAATGCTTGCAGTGGTCTGCCTGTTGTGATATGTGGGATTAATGTGGCCAATATTATCTCCCATCGATGATCTCAGTTAGAATATATTGGATTAATGTGGCCAATATATCCTCCCATCGTCGATCTTAGCGATTTTTCTACGCACATCTTCTTAACGTATAATTTCACTGCAACAAAGTTCTCAACAACTATCTCTTCGTGCGTGTTCCATGAACGCATGACCTCTGCTGATTTCTGAGATTGGTGAGTTGTTGATTCCTCAGGCTCAGTTGTCAGAGTGTCATCTTCGTCTTCTTTTGCTGTTTCATCTATGGTCACGCATGTTTCCTTTTTGTTTTCCTCATGGCATACCAAGGACATTTAGAATGAAAGTTTCCAAACGACCAGCAGAACGAATTGAAACACGGCGTCTCAATTATGTACTATGTAACAGTCGACTAGCATCACAGCGTGAGGTCACATTGAGCCTTGGACTCTAACAGATCCGCTTGAGGGTTTTGCAGATGTTTTTTTTCATTCATTGCATCGTTCATGTCCAATAGGTACGATGCTGCTGACTCCGTCTGAGAAATACCCCATGCATAGAAGTATTTTACTGTCGTGGTAAGTTTCTATTTCTTCACATCTTTTCCAGCTACTCATATCCCATGGCATGGGCGGTTTACATAGCCACATTCAGAGTAATGGCATGACGCCGATAACATTATGTTGAACATGATCTATGTTGAATATTGTGCTATTTCTAAATTGTCGTGTCTGAGAACCGTGTGTGTCTGTTGGATGTTGGGCAGGTTTGCTTGGACCCACCCAATGGTGACCTTAGATATTGAGATGACAGTTGCTACATTGTGAGACATCTGATCGTATAGCACTACTGTAAGGCTTTCATGTGTCATGCTCTATTTGCTCAGTTACCTGATTCTCTGAGCAGTAGTCATTGCTAAGCTCTTTGAAGAGGTGGCACACGTAATTGTTAAAAACTGTATATATACTCTGTACAATCCGCTTACGTCAACACCTCCATGAGAACTGCGAAATTCTAGTTCTAGACTTGAATTCTGTCTGGGTGATTTTTGAATACTCCCAAGCTTGAACTTCGTAATATTCTCTCTCACTGACTTCACATGGTTTCCTTTCTTTTTCTCTTCTCTAGCACCCTTGGTCAACTGCGCTGTTTTGAAATATTACTGTGCCACGCTTTCCTTTCCCTCTCTTTTGCCACGTAATATCAAAAATAGATAAGCGAGCGAAAAATGAACAACACGGAACACGTGCAAAACATGAAATTCTACGGTCACTAGCACTCGCATGGCTCGTCCTGTCCCGACGATTTTGGTATCGTTTGAAAGGATGCACTTTTTGTTATTCTACCGTCTTTTAAATTTCCCGGTAACCGATCATAGAACATCTAAAAACGGACCTATAATCGTGCCGTTCCGAACGATGTTGTCGGCGGATATTCAGTACAATAAACTTCCGATTGCGGCGCTGTTTTCCTCATTTGCATAGGTTCAGACATGCGCACTTCAACATTTCTTGAATTCATGTTATAAGCTCCACCCACTTTTAAACAAACTGCAACGAAACTGATGTACTTTGATCGCAGCAAAACCGATGTATATCTACGTCGGCGTGACGTCACAATAACGTACGCCAACCAACTGGTCAAAATACGTTGCGTTGGTTGGTTGATATACGTGATTGTGACGTCACGCCTACTTCGCGTATGTCATTTTAGCAGCCGTTTGAAAGTGGGTGGAGCTTGTACCATAAAATAAGACAGTGGTGCCTCAATCGGCAGATTGGTGAACTGTGTCGACGAAACAACATCGTTCGCAGTGTCTAAGACACCGGAACTGGCACCATTGTATGTCCGTTTATAGTTTATTTTAGGAATGACTATCAGGAAACATTTATATATATTTGAATAGCATAAATCGTAAGCTTTCAAACGATATAAAGATTGTTTGGATCGGACGAACCGTAATGGTACAAGCATTCGTTCAAAAAAGCATTTTTGGGACGTGTTTTCAGTTGTTCATTTTTTGCTTGCTTATCTATTTTTGGTAATATGCATAATTTGTTCTTTATGTTTCCTGTAGCGCGCATGAGTTTGAACCAAATTTCGCGGCATTCTTACCTACCGACCCTAATAATTGAGAGCATGTGACAGGAAACACAAATATTATTCTGAAAGGCCTAAGAATGATTAATTATTCCCACAGTCTTAGAAGACAATAAACGGGAAAATGCCCAAGGGAGATTGTGTAATCACAACATCGATAAATGCTGGGAAAATATCAGCGAAATATGTTCTACGTTATCCATTTGTATTCTACGTTATCGATTATATTTTACGATATTGATCCTTTGCTCTCGGAGGGGCAGGCAACTTTTGGCAGGAAACAAGTCTGCTAGTCTTCACTTCAATTTGAACACCAATATGGTTCATTATATTGGAAATATGTTCTCAATGTCAACGACAATTAGTTCAGCCGAGCACAATACCATATGTGTTTATTAGGCATTTCGAGATAAATACAGACTTATTTTGGCTTTGCAAGCTGAGAGTTCCGTTTCCTAGCAGAACTTCTGAATCTGGCAAATAAACGTCGGCGTCTGAGGGTAGTGACTCTCTCTTCCCACGCGATAACGTAGAACATGGATAACGTAAAACACGACCATTTGGTATTCTCGACCCCTCTGATGTCAAATTAGGTCTGTATAGCCAGCAGTGCCCTTGTTTAACACAAGAAGTGTCTCTACTTATGCTGTGTCACATTATAAACCTGAGAACATTCATAATTGAGAAAACTGGATAACGTAGAACACATTCTTAACTAGGACGCTGCTTCTCTGTGGTATAGATATAGGTATGTTGTGACGATCAGTGAAGTTAATTTATCGCAAGACGTTTGCCGTTGGGTGATAGCCTTATATATTTAGGTAAAGTACATGCACATTCTAACCAGTTATTGCTTTATTGAAACTTAGATATACAAACAAATCTTTGAACACCTGATTTCTGTGGACACTTGATTAAATCAAGGAAAATGAATGAAATGTGTTTGGATATTGAAAGAGCGTCATAAATTAGTGAGCATGTGTACATACAATGGATTAAGACAAGTTGTTAATGAATTGAAGGTTAGTAAGTATTACTATTTTAATAAATTGTAATGTCCCCTGTGTTGTGGACATACCAAAAACAGGCAGTTTTCAAGAGCACCATTCGTACACAAAAAGTCCTATTGATTATCATACCACATATGAAAACCATCTTTGTCCAGAAAAAGCACACCAAGCTCCGTCTGAACAAGCTATATATAGTGCTATTAAAGCCATTCCAGCTACTGGGGACATGTTCGGTAGTTTTAACCATAAATGATAAGAACGAAAAAACGGTAAATGCTACAAATTACTTGCCTAGACCCAATGTATAGCATTACGCATACGAATAGCGCCACCTAGTGGTAGTTTATGTGGTACGAATTCTAGTCGTAGACTGGTATAAATCCAATACTATAAATTGCAAAGAAGTTGACCCCGGTTGTAAAGGTAGCGAGAGAATAAAACTGGAGACAATTATCTTTCAGCCGTTTACAATCGTCGTCCTTTATGAGAGTAGCCATGTTTTATTGTCATACAACACCAGTACATTGAACCGTGCAATGTATTAAACTGCCCACGGTCGCCAATTACTTTCATTGACGTATATTAACTTTATGTCTTACGACCAGTCGTTATTAAATTTAAATAGCTGTAGATTGACCATCATCGATGACCACCGTATGGGTCAACGGTGTTTGTACGGCGAGATGCCTACTCTTTGGTTGCCTTCAAACACTCAATATATCGAGCAACAATAACCACACCCTATATATATTATGGTTTTATTTAAACGTCCAACTGCATTTTTATACTCTACCACCTCGTCCATTGGTTTTGTTGAAGCTATTTTTTAATCAAAAACGTGTCGTTAATGTGAGCATAATGGATAACGATAACAATAAAAGTAGTACCGGTAGCAGAAATAGTTCCACGCGTAGGCGAGGGAATTAATCGCCACATCAACAATATCTTCTGCGGTAATAGACGCAGCACAAAAGTAGTACTATAGTTGCTGTAATGTGCGAAAATATCTTACGGGATGTTTTATTTAATGCGATTACTATTAATTGTCGATTTCGTCCTGAATGGTTTATGGGAGATGCATTCGACGCTAAATGCATTATGTGTGACAAACTGACCAGTTTAATCCAGCATAGTCTGTCCCCACCCGGATTCTCATTCGCATTGGTTACAGTTTGCAAATTGCTTTTCGCCGCCAATTACGGATATGTCTGTCGTCTGCGTGACTGAATCGACCAGCACGTGACGTGTCCACGAAAAAGCGCTTCGCTAGGATGAGGACCTGATTTGACTTGCAATAGCGGAACATTCGTATGTCTTCCCTTTCAACTGGATTTAACCAGGTTACCAAGGAAGAGTCTCCCATCACAACAGATGACCAGTGGGCAAGGAATTAAGCCGTTGACTTATGGACAGGTCAACAATGTGTCGTTTGTGTTTGACCAAGTCGTAATAAAGCTTTGCCTGTCGTCGATATCTCTAGCCGAGAATAGCTTCAGTGTTTCCCATTTGCTCTGATTTACAGCATAACATGTGTTCAGACTATTGTATTTTGGTTGCATTGATATTTCGACGCAACAACCATTTGTTATGTTGAAGACTGCGACAATTAGCATTTAGGATAATTTCTAAGCTGCTCTGACAATAAAATAGATCAAACCACCAAAATAAACCCATTTGAAACTGTAACACTAGAAATACATTATCAGTATACAGTTCTTTTCATTAAGCAGTACAAACCAAATATATTTAATATCAGATAGTTGAGCATTAAAACAACTATTGATATATGATTGATATGCAATGAAACTGTAATGTAAAGAAACCACATAGGTTAACAACAAAGAAATTGTTAAATGTATGACGCCATATATAACAAAATTCTATGTTAAGGAATAATACAGTATATCAAAACTATATTAAAGATATATTGGATAAACATATTGTAACTTTAACTTAAATAAACTATACATATAAATTGTAAAAAGTGTTTTAATTGTAATGTAAAGAAACTATGTGTAAAAGTGTATGTAAAGAAAGTGTCGGTAAGAAACTGTAACATGTGCAGACACTATAATTTGTAAAGAAACTATATTATGTAAATATAACTATAATCGAACAAATGTACGTGTGTGTAAGCATGTGTAGGCATGTTAAGCTATTCCTCTTTGACGATTTGCCAGGTGCTGTGACGTCAGCTAGGAAAAAAGTTCGGCTTTATGCCAACATGCAAGAAAACACAAGAGAACAGTTCGAATGAAGAATACTCAGGGTTGCCGACGATCTAATAGTCTACCAGAGCCGAGAGTTTCGTAGGAGCAGCATGCTGTCACATTCCGATTGATTGAGGAGGTAGGGTCATCCATAGAACGGGGCGCTTGTAGAGGTGTCTCTTCATCGCATAGTCCACGCCTCAATGGTTTGCCTTCTGCAAAGAGCAGCCATAGCCTTAGACGGAACCATTCTCTGATGTTGTCCAGTTAGTTAGTTTTCCAACGCCGTCTTCTTTTGTCATCCAGGGCACGTTGCCAAATGATTTTTCTGATCCCCTGCGTCTGTGTGTGTGTAGCGCCAACCGGAGATTGGGTATTTTTGTTAGTAGTACGTAAGTCACCTTATTTTGTATTATACAGTAAGTGATGTGTTTGTCACAGCTGTTGACGGTCATGGCCCTCCAAACCGCACGGTCGTTTATAGTTTATATCAGTTCTGTTGTGCTCCTTCCGCACCATATCGACAAACTATATATTACTTGTATTTGCATCAGTCACATATGTTGTGTAAATAAGCAAATAAAAAAAAAAAAAAACTACAGTATACGTAAACAATATGCAAATATCGAAGCAGTAACAAAATTACAGTAAATACACGGGGGAGTTCTCTCCCAAAAATGTTTAAAATGTACTCCTTCTTGGTACAATCTAACGAATTTTCTGGGGAATTTCGCCCACGGCTCAAGTATTGTCTCAGTGTCAGTCGCATGCTGCGTGGGAATGAAAGACGTACATGAAAATAAATAATTAATATAAAGAGTGACATTACATATATTAAAATCGACAGCTATGCATCATACACGGAATATCGGTCCAACAGTTACACCCGTGTGAATTAGTTTTACAAGATCACTTCCTCTCGCCTTCGCGTGCTGTGTTTCGCCAATTGACTTTACACAAATATACCTCTTCGGGAGTGGGAAGATAGTTTTATATGGACATATAACATTCCGAGGGTAATGAGCCGTCTTTATTTCATTGTTGACCGACTCCACCACTTGAGGCGTCACAGGGCAGAAAAGGACCGCTCGCAAGCAACGCTTCCAACTAGTGTAGTAAGGAAGAAGATGAAGAATTTGTTTTATTTGACCCAGACATTTCAAATAATACATACAATACATCCATGTAAAAAAAATTAAATAATACAAATATATAACCTTATGGTAAACATGGTATAATGTATGCTAAATAACAAAAAGTAGGGTCAGGAGACTCCTCTAAGACTGATAGTCGCTATTAGGAGCCACCTTTCGTAATACAACTTTAACTGAATCAATACATCACCTAATCAAATTCTTCCAGAATAAAAAGAAGAAAAAAAACCATCATATGTATGCATGTATGTAGTGTGAGTAAGCTTACATGATTATTGAGTTCGTCGTTTAGGCACTGTTTTGTTGACAAGTTGACAGGTGGTTGTCGGTTCTTAATTTTGCATACATATATAGCAATTTTGCCTGGTGCATTTTACTTGATAGTTTTATAAAAAATAAAGTTTAACATACTTGGCAAATCCTTGTGAACTGTGTGTACTAAGCTTTTCTTTGACAATATCAGGAATGATATTTAGTAAAAGTGGCAAATTATGCCTAAGACATTTCTTAGCAAATTCATGTTTAATTTTATAAGTGTATATTTTATTCCTGACTCTTGTATCATGATTATGTACCTCATAGTTAAACATTATCCTCCAGTTTTGTAAATAAACTGGTAAGTTATTATGTAAATATTTATAGTAAAATTTTAATTGTTATAAATTAAGAATGTCATCTACTTTTAACAAGTTAAGTTTTTTGTGAAGTGGTTCCGTGTGGGAAGTATAATTACTTAAGGTAATAATTATTAGGGCTTTTTTTGAAGTTTTATTATTTTATTTGATTGAAAGCCCCACACCATGATGCAATAATTAATGTGTGGCACTATTAAAGAATAATATAATATTATTTTAATATGAAGAGGTAACACATGTTTCAATTTATTTAAAATGCCAATTTTTTAGAACAAGCATTTGATATTTTTTCAGTGTGCTTTTTCCAGTTTAGATTTGTATCTATAATTAAACCCAAAAAAATTAATTCTTTGACTTGTTCAATATTTACATTGTCAATCTTCAGAGTGAGTGTCTGTATATTTTCTTTGCCTTTTGAAATGACATGTATTTCGATTTTGCTATGTTTAGCGATAATTTATTTATTTTGAGCTATTCATTTATTTTTAAAAGTTCTTCATTTATTAAAGTTTCTAAATTTCATCCTTATCCAGTTTGGTTATTATTCTATCTATTAATTCTAGTGCTGCGTATTGAACTGTATATTTAAGCTTAGGATACTGAAATGTTTATTTTTGTTTTCAATTAACAAATTTAATTTTTCAAAATCATAATATGACGATCGGCGTATTGTTGGCAATTCATTATTTTGATCAACAGTATTACTGATGTTTAGAATATTATTTAGACAATTATTTGTAATACCAACTGTAAATTGGAGACAAGTTTCGTCAGTTATCATTTCAGTGTATTTTAAATTTTAATGAGATCAGCATATTTTCAATGTGCAGTAATGTTTCAGTAAGAGTGTGTGCCTTTAGTGTTTGAGTTACTAGATTTTGTTTAGTAATATTTGTATTGTGTTCATGTAAACTAAAGCGGTGCATAATAAGTAGCTACTTAAAGTGTCAGAGATAGAAAAAAAACAGATTATGTTTAGAAAAAAATACAAGAAACAAAAGGCGATGTAATAAAAAAAAATCAGGACCATTTGACAAGATGGCCCGAGAAAAAAAAACAAACAAACTTAAGAATAAAACTATTTCTAGTGGTAGGAGCTAATGCATTGTAATGCATTCTAACCAACACATTTCCAACAAATATAAATGCAAAAAGGTTATTATATTATAACAAATAAAAAGTCATGTGTGGAAAATAAATAAACATTAAACAGAAAACGAATCACAAGTCACGACACAAGTGAGTGACAAATTGCACTAAGAGATTTAAAAAAATTATATAAGAGTTTTAAAAGAATAGCAAAACAAGATATTGAAAGTAAACGTACGTTAATACAAAAGCAGGTACCCTTTAACCAACTTTTTTTACATGCATATAGTTCCTATAGCAGACATTACAAATGCTAATGCAATCTAATTCATTTTAACCAACACATTTCCAATATATATATAAATGCATAGGTTATTATATTATAATAAATAAAAAGTCGTGTGGAAAATAAAGAAGCATTAAACAGAAAACAGATCACAAGTCACGACACAAGTGAGTAGCAAACTGCACTAAGATATATTCAAAAAAAGTTGATATAGGGATCACTGCAAATAGCAAAACAAGATATTGAAGAAAAAAAAGAAAAAAACCAGTTACCTTTTAACCAATTTATTTACATACATACAGTTCATATAGCAGACATTGCTAATCGCAGAACTAGATTTCGTGTCAGTCAGAAATGTCACGTGAGCAGCAACTAATTGTTCACAGCATTATCACCGTCATTTGGTGCTATGCCTTGCATGTCATTGGTACTTGTCCAGCTCATTCGAGGTGTATATCCTGTGAATCACGTTGTTGACATCCTTGATTACAATGTTCCCATTGTACGTCCAGCAGTCTCTGATTTTGTTTGCCTTTTTCAACACTCTTGTTGCGTAAGCCAACTTTGAGCGCATTGTAGTAAAACCTTCATTTATGAAGATCTTTAAACTTCGCTCGGCTACTCATTCCTTCTTTTGTTTAAGTGGAGCTCTGTCGCGGGTCTTCTCCGATTTGATGCGGACGATTACGGGTCGCGGCCTGGTGGAGGTGTCCGTTTTGCGACCAATTCTGTGTACCCGTTCAAAGTCGTTGGACAATACAGCAGGACTGATTTTCATGTGCTCGTTACAAATTTCGATGAGCTTTGACTCAAGGTCCTCCCCATGACCTGTCTCCTCAATGCCACTGAAACGTAGGTTTGCCCTACGGCCATATTGTTCATTGTCATCAATTTGGTTCTGGAGATGAGTAACCATATCTTCAAGCAGTGCAATTTTATTGTTTTTTTATCCAGTTGCTGTTGAAAGTTTATGAACGTTTGTCTCAATTCACGAATCTCTTTGGCGAGTTCATCCGGAAAGAGAATCTGTTTCATTTTGTTCAGCACCGCTGAATCGTTGAGGGCTGCAATTAGTCTTAGAACTAACTGATCTTCTTGGTTGTCATCGACATTGCTTGATCTACACGACTTCGGCATATTGTAAGCCAACTTGCAAACGCAGTCATGCGCAACACAATAACAAGTGGGTGTCTACAGTTCCACTGTCCTGCGTTGTTTGCCAGTGCCAGACGTTGTTACGTAATGCACCCTGCTACACAGGCACACACTGACACTGGGGCGTAATGTGCGTCGATTTCAGGCTTAAGTTATGGAACTAATAGCAACTAAGCAGCCTCCATCTAGCACTTTGACAAAGTCCGAAAAGTTCACCGTGCTCTATCTCCTTCGGTCAGTCACCCACCTTGAAAACCTCCACACTCCAACACCTCCCCACCACAAAAACTATCAAAGCTCGGGACACACCAGAATACACGTCTATCCTCGGGCAGCCATCTTGTCAAGTAATGTTTACGATCTTGCTGATGATGACAAATGTTTGATCACTCGCCGAAATCAGTTCACGTGAAGACGACGGTCGTGGAACTTGAGAGTCATCGTACCTCTTTCGCCATAATACTCAGTTAGTCCGGGGGCACCTAGTTTCTGTAGGTTGGACGGCAGGAGGTGTTGAGCTGCAGCGAGTCCATGGTGGCCACTCGAAAATCGTTCAGCCAACTCGTCAAGGACTTGGTCAATAAATGGGTAAAATATACTTATGCGATAGTAGTCAGCTGTTAATTGATCCGTGTCTCCAGCATTGGCGCGATGGTGCTGAAGCTGTTCTGTTCTGGGTGTACGAATATTAATACCTGTACAGTATTTCATCCCACCCTGATGGGATGGTCCTGCAGTCCCGGATGCATTTACTCACTAACAAAATGTCCACGTGGCATTGCCCAGATTGCACTGTTTGACTTGTGGGTTCTTGGTCACGGACCCAAGAAAACTGAGCACCTTCTGGACCACCACTAGGGACACGATGCATTGTGAATCTTCTAGAAGACGGACATACGCGGTTGCAGCATTTCGTGATTCCTACGCCTCTACACATATACGGTCTTGATCAGGGTCGGATCTAACAAGACGAAATGTTTGAACTATGGACGTTATGTTTGAAGGAACTACCGCACCCTTCACCCTATCCCTTATCCAAGCCTCAAGCCTGGGCACGATCGTTTTCAGACACGTATCCAGGATTTCGGGAGATATAATGCGGGCAAATTTAACCAACAAGTGGGCAAGGAATCACAAAAAAACAGCAATTATATCAGTAATGTAGGCTAGACAAAATGGGCACTTTTAAACTAAAAGGGCACTTTTTGTATTTTTATGGTTAGAGTGCTACGACCCTGAACATACCCAAGCTTCTTACCAACTTTGTTAATGTGTCGCAATCAGAATCACGTTGCGATATTAAAACGCTTTTTGCACACATATAATGTCTGCGTGTTGTCAGATTATCGTAAAATCTACATGTCGTAGCGTGTTCTAGCTACCCCTAGATCAGATAACTTGTCTGAAAAGACAAACATATGTCACTAACATCGCAATATTTTGATAATATAAATATTTCTGCATTTATGCAAAACAGTGGCTGCCACTCCTGCAGTGATGGAAAGAAAACGTCAGACTTTCGAAATGCGTTGCTATCGCGGCATACCGTACTTGCTATATTGTAGTTCACGACACCAAACAAGAAGTTCGTACAACTTCATCAAACATCTCATTATCCTGCATCAAGAACCTTTAACAACAATAACTAAATTATGTAATGAGTTTGGTAATCCTCTCCAAGACAATCTGGCAGAGCATAGATGCAGGAGGGCATGAAGGAGACAAAAGACAAAATGAACAGACAACAGCATTGAGTGGACCCGATTGAGCTTTGCAAAGGATCTGGAAGCGGCAGGGACCGGACAAATAGAGGAACACTATGCGTCAGAAACATGACAGCCTCGCTCACGAGATAGGTGAGGTGATCAGAAATCACTGAAATTGACGGCCGTAGATTGGTGTGTGGTCATTTAAAAGCACGCTATGTACACACACGCAATCCCTTTCCATTTGAGAGTTCATCTCGAAATAAAAGTAATAAAACTTAACATTTTAAAAGTATTTTTGAAATTTATTTATTCGAAAATATTTTATGTAATTTATTGAGTAACGTGAAATGACACATTTGAGCTTATTTTCGATGATAATCAATATTTGACCCACGATGAGTAGGTCATTTCAGTAAAATTTGCCAGTGTTCAAGTTCACGACAAGCCTTATCAAACGTACATACGTCAAAACAGAACAGGGATGCATTTTTTCAAACATTGTAAAATTTGCATTTTTAAAAACGGTTCCATTGAGCTATAAGCAACTTTGCACAAGATGTGTACAGTCTTCATAAAGTACACTGTCCCATCAATGATCACCGGTATACTCTGGAAGGAAGAAGTTAAGAAAACACCTGATATATTACAATAAGTGTACAGTGTATAAATTTATTGTCGTGCCGCCATTTTATATAGGATATCTATTAATAAAGAAATTCCCACTTTTACCATTTATTTTCTAACTATATATTGCTATCCACGTTATAATAAATATTATATACGTGATTAATATAAACATAACGGCATCATTTTAATCGGATATATTAAACAATTTCAATGGTGTTTTATATTCACCGGGCAATACGTGTTTAGCTTATTTTACGTACCAGTTTATCGATTTGTCAAATACGATCTAAATCAATGCTTGTTTTTTGTACATAACACATTCATATGCTGCTTATGAATTAATGTGTGTATATGATAATTCACCAACACCACTATAAATAGATGTTTTGCATTAAGGCCTACGCGTTGGCAAACGTAATAAAAACATTATTTCCTTTGATTATGAATTGAATGATGCTTGCTGTGAAGGCAAGACTTGGGAAGAAATCTACCTAAACAAGAAAAAATGGTAATCGCTAACAATACTCACTTACTTTTATATACATAATTTATTATATTGTTTACATATGTTAAGTATGCATTATATTTTTATCATAATGTATGCGTGTCACCACTACCAAAACAGTTTTAACTGAATGTAGTCTGTGAATAAATATATTGTATCTTATACCTTGATCTTGTATCACCCTTCGGAGAAGCCACACACACATAGACGCAAGAGACGGTTCCCTGGAGCGTTCGTGAATGACGTTTGGTATGGCGTAAATTTGAAACAGTTTTGTCGCGTTAACACAGGTTACATAAAACGTCCCGAGCTGATCGGCGCACCTCGCGTACGTTACGTTTTTAACTGTTTACGTCTGTCTAACGTCCGGTACGAAACGTTAAACCTTTTTTAACTTAAGAAAATGGGAATCTCGAAATAAATAAAGGCGATACTTATATTCCGATGAATCGATGAATTCCTGAAAGTTTGGCGCCCGAAATGCAAGCCGTCTGGGACGAAAACGTTAACGCACCACCCCACACATACACCAGCTCGATTATAGTCACATTTAATTTTATTATTATTGTATGTTGCATTAAAGGGAATGTGCTGTACCTTACCGTGGTTAACTGATGCTGGGTTTCGTGTAAATAGAATGACCCATTTTACCCATATTACTTTTTTAATCTCAAAGTTAATCTAAATTAGCATTGTAACTATGAGGTAAATCAGCAGGGTAGCACTGCTGATTTACAATTTACAATGCTAATTTAGATATATGCATACTTCATGTGTACAACTTATCGCTACTGGTGTAATAAATGTACCGTCAGATATTCCATAAAACGTGACTCCGACAGATAAATAAATCAGATGATATTTCAAAATCAGATTTAACAAGATTTAACAAGATTGCCATCCAGAAAATTACTCTGGATGGCAGGTGGACAAGGAAGCCTTTTGGCTTATCGAGAGTCCAATACTTTTTATCTACATGTATCCCGCCTTTTTAAGGTGTGTGTCGATTTTATTTTTCTCTACTAGCACCAACACAATCAGGAGATAATATGTTCCATTCATTTACAGTCCTTTGTGAGAATGAGAACTTTCTTATATCTAATCTACACTGCTCCTTTACTAATGTAGCTTCATGTCCTCTGGTCCTTCTATTTTTCTTAACTGAGAAAAAAATGTTTCTATCAATATTTTCATAACCATTCAATATTTTAAACACTTCTATGTGATCTCCTCTCAATCTCCTGGTCTCTAATGTTGTTAAACCACATTCTTTTAGGCGTATTTCGTAACTAAGATCCCTCAGATTTGGTATCATTTTAGTCGCTCTCCTCTGTACTCTTTCTAGCATATCTATGTCCTTCTTGCGATATGGCCTCCATGCTTGTATACAATATTCTAAATGAGGCCTCACTATTGTTTTGTACAGCGGTACTATTAATTCTTTTTTCTTATACGCTATATTTCGCCTAATTAATCCAAGGATTTGATTTCCCTTTGACGCTGCAATTCCGCACTGCTCTGAAACCTTCATATCAGCACTAATGGTTAACCCCAAGTCCTTTTCTTTTACAGTAGTACTTAGAACAGTACCCCCCATTTTATATTTTACCTCTTCATTCCCATGACCTGTGTGGAGGCATTTACATTTCCCAAAATTGAACAGCATTTGCCACTTTTCAGACCATTTGATCAACCTATCAAGATCATCTTGTAAATGCTGTCTGTCTCCATCACTTTTAATCCTTCTAAACACTTTTGTATCATCCGCAAATTTTAACACCTTGCTTGTTATATCATCGTCCAAATCGTTGATATATATTAAGAATAATATAGGTCCTAGTACTGATCCCTGTGGTACCCCACTCAATACCGATTTCCAGTTTGAAGCCTCCCCATCAACTACTACACGTTGTCTTCTGTCATTCAGCCATTTTTCTATCCAGTTTATTATACCATTTCCTATGCCATGGGCCTTTAGCTTAAGGAGTAATCTTTGATGTGGTACTTTGTCGAAAGCTTTTTGAAAATCTAAATAGATGATATCTACTGGTGATCCCTCATCTACCCACCTAGTGATGTCTTCCAAAAAACATAACATATTTGTTAAGCATGACCTCGCTTTTAAAAACCCATGTTGAGATGGGTTTATCAAGTTATGTTTAACAAGAAAATCCACCATGTGATCTTTAATTAGTCTTTCTAATAATTTGCAAATCACTGATGTTAAACTCACTGGTCTATAGTTCTCTGACTTGTTTCTCGAACCTTTTTTAAATAACGGTATAATGTTTGCCTCTTTCCATTCTAAAGGAACCACTCCCTCTTCTAATGACAAATTGAAAACTGTTGCAAGCGGTACGCTAATTTGTTCTACAATTTCCAATAGTAGTTTGGGCGGAATCCCGTCCACTCCAGGTGATTTATTATCCTTCATAGCCCTTATTTTCTTAGCTACCATTTCCGAGGTTACAACTAACTGTCCTAAATAGTCTGAATCTGCCCCCTTGAACTTAGCCTCTGGTACTGGCAGTGAACTAATATCTTCCCTGGTAAACACTGAACTAAAATACTCATTCAGGTCTTCTGCCATTAAGAATCCCTCTGATATTGTATTTCCAGCACTATCTTCTAGAGGACCGACCTTATCCTGAACTTTCTGTTTGCTTCGAATATACGCATAAAAACTCTTACTGTCATGTTTTATATTACTAGCTAATTTTTTTTCATAGCTTCTCTTTGAATTTCTAATTTCAGCTGTAGCTTGATTAAGTGCTTCTTTATAAATGTTGTAGTCTTCATCATTTCCAGTACATCTATATGACTTCCACATCATTTGTTTATACTTAATTTTTCTAATGGCTTCTTTCGATAAGTGTTTCTTTTTAGACCGTTTCCCTTGTTTTTTGAAAGGTACAAATTTATCGACTATGCACTTAATTTCACTATTTAAGATATTCCAGCATTCGGTTGCTGTCTTATTCTTCAGTGTGTTATTCCAGTCTATCTTTGCTAAATATTTCCTCATGTCCTTATACCTTCCTTTGTGGAAATTTCTCCTATACTGCTTTTTACTATTCCTTTCTGATTTTACTTTGATGGTAAAATGTATCTGGTTGTGATCACTACTCCCCAGTGGCTCACATATCTTGACATTGTCAACTAATTCTTTCTGTGAGGACAAAACTAAGTCTAACACATTCTCTCCCCTGGTTGGTTCTAGCACATGTTGAGAAAGGAAACTATCTTGTACTAAAACTAAAAACTTGTGGTCCTCACTCCCCATACTCTGTAGAGATTTCCATTGTATATGCCCATGGTTAAAGTCCCCCATAATAATACAGTTCCGTTTGCTTACTTCCCTTATAGCGTTTTGTATTTTTTCATTCTCTTCTATGCTTATGTTTGGACTTCGATAAACTAACCCAACTGTTAACGTTGAGTTTCCTGTAACTATGTTACACCAAACAGCTTCTTCGCAATCTGCTTCTCTTTCTAATTTTATTTCATAAGCCTGGATAGATTCTTTAATATATAAAATAACTCCACCTCCCTTTCTTCCTATTCTATCTTTCCTAAACATTACATATCCTGTTAGTCCCAATTCGGCATCTGATATATCAGTGGTGGCCCACGATTCGGTTATACCTATTATGTGAGGGTCAATATCTTCTACCATAATGTTTAGTTCACTTCTTTTGTTTACTATGCTCCTTGCATTTAAACAAATGCATTTATATCCTGATTCAGAACAGTTTTCCAGGCTGTTCTTTGCCGATTTATTTCTGCTGTCTTTATCTATGCCTCCAGTTTCAGGCTTCTCTGTGAATCCCCCCTGCGAATCTAGTTTAAATAGATGCAGCCTGTCCCACTGTCAACAGATTGCAGCAAGTTCTCTGAGAAAACTGCTGCCCCCTTTCCACTTAGATGTAGGCCATCTCTCATGTACATATCTTCCCTCCCAACAAAGTATCCCCATAAATCTACGAATCTCACCCCCTCTTCTTTACACATCTGCTCCACATGTTACATGTTCTATCCTAGCCCCCGGTAGACAAACAACGACGTCCTCCCCCTCGCTTAGAGTCTTATCTGTCTTTCTCATAATCGAATCGCCCATAAACACCCTCTCTTTCCTCATTGCCCCCTCAATCACTGCCTCAGTGTAGCTCTTTCTACGGTTTGCATCTGTCTGGTTGTAATCTTGTTCCCCTGTCTTCTGCTCTCCCGTCACAATCTCGTCCGTTCCATTCTTTCCTGACGCTGTTTCTCTTGTCACCTTTCTTCCTGTCATCGTCCCTCCTGACTTCTCTTCTGTCACATGTACTCTTCCTTTCTTCCCGTCATCTTTCCTCCCATTGCATTTCCTTCTCTCCTCTCCCGTCTCTTTTTTTCTCCTACCTCTTTCTCTACGGTCACTTTCTCTCCTGCCACCTTCACACCTGTCACATTTCCTGCCGTCGATCCTCCACTTTCTTCCCCTCCGATCACCTTCCCTCCTCTCAGTCTCCTTTCCTCGGTCTTGTTGCCACTACTCTGCTCCTTCAGTCTCACAGTATTCCCAACTTTATCCCTGTCGTCTCTCTCCATTCCATCTGTCTCCTTGCTGATTCTCATCTCCATCCCCTTCACAATATCTACCAACCTAGCTACCTCTTTCTCCAGACATTTCACCTTCCAACACCCCACGCACTGAAAGGTGAATCCCTCTTCCTTGGTTTCTGTCCATGACTTCGTACAGCCGGATAAGGCAAAATCTACCCAACTGTGGCAGTCGTTGCACACCAAGTGTCTCTTTGCCTTGACTTGCCGCTTGCAAGGCGCCATATCAGAATTTATTTAATAATAATAATCCTATTAGCTATTTAAAATAGTTTTGTCAACTGTGTTTACACTATTCACTGTCTATGTAGTCTTTAAGAAGACTGTTTTCTGTGCACAAATGTTACACTTTACGTAAGATTGCGTACGCTAGACTGCCTTATTTATTGGGTTATACAGCGCCCTAGCGAATAAGAGAGACACTAGCTACATAAACTTAGTTCGCCCGATTATCGCAAATGCTTAATTTTAACAACAAAGCTACCTTATCAAAATGTCTAGCAGGTACTGACTTACACAGATATTATCTTATGTAGGTAGTTTATGGTTGTTACTTTATCACCTATATATTCTACCACATAACGAGGTTTGTTAAATCTTGTTTACAAACTTATCGTAGCCGTAAGCTAACGTACCCTATTATCACTCACTAGACTAAAGTGTCCTAAAATACTTTATCTAACTAACTTTAAGCACAACTGCTACTCAATATATGTTTACTGCTACTTTATGAATGATATTAAGGCAAGAATAATACTTATCAATCAGTAATTCCACTTGCTTATGAACTTTGATACACCACCAATTTCAACGATCTATCTCCGCCAAATATAGCCTCGATCGATGTGAACATTGATTTTATTGGTCTGCCTTTTGTTGCCTTACAACGTTCTCTTCATATATATATATATATATATATATATATATACATACCAAATCATATGATTTTCTGCAATGTTGAAAGATACGGCTGTTATGTTTCTATATCCGATATATGCCATTGATGCTAACAAATAATGTCGCAGCTTGTTAATATCCAATCGTCCATTTTAACATAAATTAAACAGTTTCCCGGACAATAATGACCGTAACAGGACTTGTAGCTGCTATACACACAAAATATAGATAACTAGCGGAGAAATAACTCGTGGTATCGACGTGCAGCTTATGACCCTAATACATTCTCCGTTAGGAATGACAGAGAGCACTTTAGTAAATTTACCACTGAACTTAGTATTGCATTTACTAGTGAACTTGCTACTGAACTTACTACTGCAATTACTATTGTACGTACTACATAGCGTACTATTGTACATACTACTCCACTTACTAATAAAACTATTACTCAACTTACTGTCCAACTTACTACTGAACTTACTACTTCACTTACTGATCAACCAACTTACTACTCAACTTTCTTCGTGGGAATTGCGTAAAATGTAATGCCACGTTATGGTTCCCCAGTGGAAATTT